>VZTT01028593.1:0-25196 GCA_013400855.1 Buphagus erythrorhynchus | reverse complement strand
TTCAATATAATTGGCAGCTTCATTTTCATCAATCCCCATCTGCTCACCTAAAGATTTTGCTCCTATTCCATAGATGATTCCATAGCAAATCTGTCAGAGGAAAGGGTGAAGAACCGCAACCATTTGGTCAGCCATGCAGAGAAAGCAGAGCCAAAACAAAATGTGATTCACTGGAAGACAAGTGTATGGAAACAAGGGCAAGTATGCAAGAAGAGAGACCCCCTCCAAGTCCAAGCCATTCATGCTGCTTTTCTCCACCCTCATCCTCCAAAACTCCGACAGCTCCAGTTGCAGCGTACCAAGAGTGGGAGGACGGACAAAGCAACTACGGAACAATCATGGCCGAATTCTAACAGAAAAACATACTACAATGTATTGAGCACTGAACCTTCCTGCCCAGAAAGCTGCTATTGATTTTTTTTCCTAAAATTACCTGCTTAGCTTGTTGCCTGGTCCTGTCTCCAACAGCTTTGGGATCAATCATTTTCCATTCTGCTGCGATGCTCTTAAATACATCGGTACCACCATTCAAAGCTTGAATGAGGCGACAGTCGCAAGACAAATGAGCAAGGATCCTCAGTTCCAGCTGAGAGTAATCAGCAGCCAAGATTAAGCCACCTGAAGTCAAGAAGTTATCAGAAAGCATTATTTCATAAATTACTCCAATATTTCATCCAACTTGCCAGCAAGAAGGACTGAACCCGTTCTTTATCTTCTGCTCTGAGAGTTTTTCACAGCAACTTCTATCGAGACAAATTCTTGCCTGTTTCCCCAATGCTCAGGCCTGCCTGCTTTACATCTAGTCACATTTAGAATCCATCTAAAACATAAACAAGTATCTGTCCAGGTGTCTAAGACAGAGCAAGCTATGTGAAAACTGACATTGGGCTAAAAAGAGCACTAGGTAGAGTACAATTTGTGTATTAAGAGCTGCCTCTTTAAAGAACACGTATTCTTAAAGAGGAAATGAAAGTGTGAACATGTGAATGATATCATTTGAATACTTTACCCAATTGAATCTCTCTCTTTTACAGTTGTGTGAATAATTTTGAAGGCATGCTAACTACTGCACTAGTTTTCCAAGTAGGCTGCTCAGACACATATATACTCTCATCAATTCTTTCTTAAACCTTCATTATATCTAGGATTTTTTGCTAACCTTATACTTAACAATTCCAGAGCAGGACCTGGGCATTACCTGGGAAAGGAACAAAAGCATGCCTCATGCTAACAGAAAATGGTATTCGTCTTTCTTCAGGTCTGTTTGCAGCTTGATCCTTTAGCCCATTAGGCAAAATACTGGAATACTTTCTGCATCTGTGGAGGAAAAAAATGACTGCTCTTCACCAATTTCTAAAATATCAAGAGATGAATAATAATTTTTACCACAATGGATCAGTGAAACCAAGTGAGACATTGGCCTCTATTCCATTTTTCTGGACAATCCATACCCAAATTTGACCATAGAAGAACTGGACAGAGAGCACATAAACACCTGAAAGGGATTTGTTGATTCTGAAAAGATTTAGGAATAAATCTTCCTAGTACAACAGAGTCACAGGAACCCTAAAAATTCAACACTCCACCTTGAGTGCCAAGTCTCTCAACATCATTCTCCTCTGCAGACTGCATACACCAGCCCAGAGGCAGAAAAATTTCCCCCTCCCAATATCACCCTCATTACTGCACATGCATTCACAAGTAAGCCTGTAAAAACAGAGCAGAAATTGCAGAAGAGGCGCTCATAACACACTAAGCATTTCCTCCCTAAAGACTGAGGGAAAAATTGCCCCAAAGCTGCTCAGTTTTCTTTTCTGAGAGGCCAAAAGTTTATAGCGTCACCCACACGCTCTGCATCCTCTCAGGGCTGGCTTAGGTCTCCTGACCCACCAAGTCATTTGTAGCTGCAGATGGAATTTTATCCATGAGCACATCCACTGAACAGTGCACAGCTCTGACATTCTGATGTGATTCACATCACATTCTCCTGTGAACACCAGTCTACCAGACAGACCAGTGGGCTCTTCACTGGAAGGCAAAAAGCCTTTATAAGTCCTTGATGTCTGGATCAGGGATCTGAACAAATCCTTTATCAAAATGATCTCTGAGATCAAGACTAGTTTCAGCAGAGCACAGAAAAAACATCATGTTCTCCCTTGTGCACTTACTTTTCTTCTTAAATATTGGCTTGTAGGGATCAATGAGATGAAAGCACAAAAATCAAAGAAATAAATTTCCAAAAGAAAAAAAGGTGAGGGACAATTGCATGTCTGGCTACTGCAGAAAATCACACTGTTCAGCATAGGTTCTCAGTTCAGTTAAATGTGTAAGGGCTTTATACCATAACCTAATTTAGCTGCACTCCTTTGGTCAGAAGCTTCTTATAACAGGAGGAAAGAGTAGCAATAGTAGTTAGTAAGATAATAGACAGTTTGGACCAAAGTCTGGAAGGCCAATCAGACTTGGCTGGATAGCAATTTCTTTTGTGCTAGCAGTCATTGCAGTCATTCTTTTGTGCGGGCAGTCATGAGGATTGCCTGTCTTCCTAACACAGTGGCTGCTTAACTAAGGAATGTAGGAACATGTAGGAAAAGTCTGCCTGAGAAACAGACCTCTCAAAGTCTGACAGGCACTCCAGTCCTTTGATGGGCTCTTCTCTACAGGGAAGACTTTCAAGAAAGCAGCACACTCCCTAGCCATCCTGAAAAGCTGCTGCAAGCCTGAGCACCGCCACAGCTTTATCTCAGGATGACATTCCTGTGTCCATGGCTATGTCTGGTTCTTCTGAGGAGAGACGGACAAGAGCCTCCTACTCCTGAGTTCCCTTCCCAAGGCACAAGGGTGTTAAATTCATGGTGTTTAGCAGGTGCCAGATAGAAGAAGTAAAAACCTTCTCAAATTTCTCACTTCTTGCTCTGGGGAAAAAAGCTTAGAAAAGTCTTTCAGGTGACACAACTGGGACAAGAACCTGAATGGAAAGAGAAACTGAAAGGGCAGAAAATCACCACCAAGTAGGAAGCCTCAAAGTTCACAAGGGAGATGCAGAAAGATTGACCTTAGTGTTTCATAGACTTCCACACAACTGTTTAGGCACTATTATGTAATGCTGTCAAAGTAGAATTGTAGAATCATAGAAAACAGGTTATTTGGTTAAGAGAAACCAAATTTAGAAATCTTCCTCTGGTACCTGGTAGTTTCTGCAGGTCACTATCACAAATGAAATTATTAACAAAAAATGAAAAATATGTTCACCCTGTTCCCTTACAAAGGGAGCTGCACAGCATAAAACAAATGAATTTTCTTCTGCTTCTTCCACAATATTCTATCCTCTTTCAGAGTAATTCTTAGCAAGTCAAACCAGATCCTAACTTCAGTTTAGTTATTTTCACACTCAGGCTTTCCATCCAACAGCTGGGAACGTAACACTAATCTCACTGAAGGGTTCTATAAAGAACACCAAAAAGAAAGCAAATAGCTACATGAAGCCACATGCTGTTAGCATTATGTCTTTCATGTATGACTGATTTTTAGGTATTTATTCTCCCGTAAAACAAACACTGAATAACATGTCACACTGACACAACAGCAGCCACAGGTGAAGTCAGAAAAGAGAAATTTGACAACCTGACCACATTGAGATTAGACAGAAGCTTTGTCAAGATCCTCCTACCTGACCCCTAAAGCAGCACGAGAATTAACATTTCCATGGGCTTGGGAGGGTGGGCTTTCTTCAACCACAGTCGGCATTTCGATCTCAAAATCTCTTGGCACATTCTGGATATTTGGCTCTGTGAAGGTTATCCGCCCTGAAAGGAAGACAGGGCAGAACTAAGGAAGGGTCCAAAAGGTGTCTCCCTAACTCAATACAGCTGCACACACCGTATCTCCAAAATGCAATGGGCAGAAGAGTGAGAGGACACAACCACTGAAAAAAATTTTAAAAAGTAATTTGTGTTTAATGGCCTTATGATGGTTCCCCATTTCTGTATCACTAATAAGAAACTCCCAAAACCAGAATCTGTTCTGGAGTCAGAGATTTGCAATATGTGCAAGAAATTAATAATACTGCTCAGTGAACACAAAAGCTATTTTAAACACATCTGTTTTTTTAAGGCAGGTATATGTCAGTATCTTTGGTTGAAGGAGAGCACAGGATTGATTTCCTATCTTTTCCTCTTAGAAAAGCTGCACACACATACAAAAAGACAAAAAAACAGTAAGATCAGAGGCATTTGCACACATTTGTTCACCTGTAGCTGTGTGAGTCTGTGAAATTGGATATATCCTTTCCATTCCCAGTGCAGAATTCAATCGCTTCTCCCTCTGTAGTGGAAACACCACTTTAGTAATGGCGTTGTTGATCCTCCTCCATTCCAGTATCAGTCCTGGCAATGGGTGAAGTGTCTTTAATTTCTCCAAAACATCCTTGTGGGAAGAAAAGGGCACAACTAATCAACAGCCTTTAAAATTTTATTTTAAAAGTTTTTGCAGTTCTGCAGGATAAAGTGACTCCTTCACCCACAGTGAGCTTCTAGTGTCACTGCCTTAAAATTAAATTGATATCCTCTCCACTTATACCACCTACACCTGGATAATCAAAGCACCACCTGACATAGCTGCAGTTTTATTACCCATGAGACGACAATCATTTCTCTTTGTACTTCTGCACCTTCATCATCATTCTTAATCCGCACCAACCAATAAACCACTTGAAATGATGAAATAAAGCATCACTTGCCACAGGTCCCCTATGCTCTCTCCTCTTGTCCAGCATTAATGCTTCTCCATCTTCTTGCATATTTCCTCCCTGCTCTCTCCTATCTGTACACTAGGAACACCAAGTGAAGCCCTTTACCATGCTCCTTGAAAGACAAAGCTCATCACTAGCAATCAAATCCTTTCAGTTTAATCAGAAATATGAAGGGACTAACAAGAATTTCAAAAGACAATGGAATGCAAACATTTCTCAAAATAACATTTTTTGTGTGCCACAGGCAGCTGCAGCCTCATCCCTTCACATCACAAAAGGAGGAAATCCTCCCTTTGTTTCTTGCTCCCTGCTCTGCCACCACCACTGCATCCAATGTCTTCACTGCCACTTGAGTTCCAGAAATCAATATTTGTCTTCCAAGTACAGACTACACTGAACAAGGAGAAACTAGGAAAACAACACAGATTAATGAGTCCTGAAAACAGGAACATATATATCTGCTAATTTTACTTGTCCCGCAAGAGCGAGCACCCATTAGCCTGCAGCAGTTGGTACTAATGCAGGTCCACAATATTTATCAACTGGCAAGAATGTCAATAGTCTTCACATTATACAAGCTTCTGATATACTAAATTTGATAAGTCATCAGATTAGCCATTCTGGAGACAAATTCTCTGAAGCAAAAAATACAGATTTGATAGTAGCAGGAAGAGAAACCATTGTATTTAGTCAACATGGTATTTAAGTATCTTTCAAACTGATGTGGAAAAATGCTTATCCTATTGGCTTTACAAAATTATTGTGCTATTTTGGTCTTGCACATGATTTGGGAAATCAGATTCTGCCTGATTTACTCTTATTGAAGTCTGCTTCAGTGAGGTATGTCCTCACTGCACTCAAGCTTTAGGAGAGTAGGAGTTACTAACTCTGCTAACAGAGAAGGTAGAACCCAGTTTGAATTTTCAGTGGTAACTGGAGGACCAAAAGGCAATTAAAATTTACTTTCAGACTAGAAACAGATTTTACTGTACCTTGGTTGTACTGAACTGCTTGCTTAGTCTGACCCTGTTTCCTTTAGCAGTTGCTCTTCTGGTGTAACCCAAGGTTTTCTTGTTCCCTTGGACTTTAACATCTCCATTTTGTGGCAACTTCAGCTCCAGGAATAACACCTGAGAGAGGCCAGCATGTCAAATCAGTTTCCACACACTACTCCCAGGAGAAAACAAAAGCAACTGAGCACTTAAATAGCCTGTTCCAGCCAAAGGATAGTACAAATGTTTCACGTAATTAAAAAGCTGATTAAAGATCCTAGCTATCAAAGTCATTCCTCCTCATTTTAATTACTACAAAGTGCAATTTAACGTCTTATTTTCTGAACACTCTAAGTTTAAATTCAGATTTTAGATAAGGTAATTAACTCCATCCAATAAGTGAGGTTATTACTGACAGACAACTGTAATAAAATGTAATGTTCAGATGACTGAAAGTGGGAGGAACATCGGTGAAAAAAAGAAGTGTTAGCAGGGAGCAGGCTTCAGAACAATATGAATGGCAGAGAAAGAGGGGCTCACAAATACCTTTTAGAGAATACCTGGAATATTAGTTTTTCTAACAAATTGCCAAAAACCAGAAAATTAAGTATATGCTCATTTGATGACAGACAGAATACAGCTCTTAATTTTTCACATTATGCTTCTATGTAGCATTATACACTATACACTACTTAGCAGCTATTGTCTTTGATTTCATAGCTGGCAGAAGGGAACAGAAAGCTTTTCTCCTGCCCATTTATGTAGCACAAAAGTTTCACTGACACAAAACTAGAAGGGTAAAGTTCCATTAACTTATACAAGATACTTTACATGACTGATAATAAATTTCCACATGAGATACAAGCTTCTGTATTTCAGAAAACAGCATTTCAGACAAAACTTTACTTCCCCTTTTCCATGAAGCAGAGTGAAACTGAAGTCGAGCATTATTTCAGGAGTTCTAACTTAGACTACTGTTACTGAGCAAGATTTCTAGATTTGCAACAAAGAAGGAATATTTCTGTGGAATTTCTTTTACTGATAGCTGCTTGTAGATTTTGACTACTTCCACATAAAGTACAGCCTCTGTCTTGGGGTGACTTTATGATGCTTCTATTCCCAAGTCACCTGTTCTGTTAAATATTGCGTTCTGCAGCTTTAAGACTGGTTTCAGGAGTGAAGGGAGAGAGAAGAGGTGCAGAGTTTTTTATCAGAGACTGCACTTGCTCCCCCACATCCTTCACACAGACTGTGTTGTCTGCAGTGGACAGCAGGAGAGAGTTCTCCTTTGCTTTTAGTTGGTTTTTTTCTGGCTAGCTGAAGCAGAGTTCCCTGAACTGTGAATTATCTGTCCTTTTTCTTGGAATTGAACCCTGCTTTGGACTGAACACCCAGAGGAGCACCGGGAGCTCACACCTGTGGCCCACCAGGCGAGGAAATATTTTTTTTCCCCAAACCAGTTGGGGCAGGGACTGCTTAAATCTGTTTCCTAGAGGGACCCCATACCCAATTCAGAGGTTTCCTCCCAAATTTGCCCTAAACCAGGACAGCCCCTTAGCAAGAAAATAGTATATGGAGAAAAAAAAGAAGTTGGGGAGAAAACCATGCACAGCAATTTTAATTTATTTCAATTATTCCATGTAATGTACATTAAAAGATGTAAGTGAAATTCATCAGGAATTAAAGAGTTGCTATTTTACATAGAAATCTGTTTCTTAGACTTTAAAAAATATCAGTTCTTAAAAGTTTCTTAAAAGCAGACAGTAGTTAATTCAAAATGTTTAAAGCAGTTTTTCCTCCTTTTTCATGCCTGTACAGGGGCAAGGGTAACAATGCAACTTTTTCAGCACAATTCAACTCTTCTTAGACTCAAGGCTACATGACATCAAATCACATCTTGTGTGCAGGACACTGGAATTGCAAAAAAGTTTCTCCAGTCCTGTACCACTCATCCAAAATACTCTAAAAGCCATTTAATTGGCAGATCATCTCATGCACCTTGAGAGGCCAAGGTCCTATACAAACCACATGCTTATTTTCACTTGGTTTTTACTTCCAACATACATATTTCCACTTCTACCTTCTTTATCTCTGCTAAAGTTGGCAGAAACCAAAATGATCAGTAACAAGCACGAGAGACACAGCCTCTCTTGCAGGCAGCAAGCTCATAATGACTGTAAGGATAAATGAACTCTCAGCAGAGTTGGGTTTGCATTTTGTTTTTTCTTCACTCTTCCCATGAAGAATTTTTTTCTTATCTTAGCCAAAGCCTCTTGATGATAACTTCTGGGGAAGTTCTCCTCCTCCCACCCCAACCCTCACATACCTCTGCAATGTCATCAGGGCTGGTCAAGGAGAAGCTGTGCCCTGCCAGCTGATATGCCTTGGTCTCAATCTGGCTCAGTTTAGCCTGCATGACCTGTTTCTGGGTTTCATAGGCTGTTGTGCTGAAACCAATGCCATTCAGCTCCAGCAGAGCCAAACAATAATGGGTGGGCATCTCCACTTTAGAAAATACATCTGTAGTAAGTGCAAACCCAAGAAAATCTTTTATAAAACAGATCAACTGCAGACAAACACATTCATTAAATTAAAAAAAAAAGGAGAATCATCAGTTTTGAAAATACTGAAATGTTCTGACACACTGAAATCTTTTACTATAGATTTCATTTAAATACCTTTTTATTGTGGAATAGGAAATATTTTATAATAAGAAGTGGTTTAGAACTTCCTATCACAAAAGTATTTAAGAAAGCAGCTTCTGTCAATTTTTTTTCTAAAAAACACATCTCTTTATATATCAACATTTTATAAACTGCAGAAAGCCTTACATTGAGCATGTCTAACTTGATACACTTTAATTCCACCACTCACATATTTTTAAAGTGTTCTAAGGTTCAACTGTAACAATCATAAACAATGTGGTAAACTTGCAATAAAATACTTCAGCGGGATTGGACCATAATCCTTGGCTCTGGATATAATTTAGGGGAAACTATCATCATGACCATCAATAAGTATATTTTGGGGTTTTTTTTGATGGCTTGTTTTAAAACAGCACAAGCACTCAGCAATTACTAGTGCAAACATACAGGATCATTCATTATTAAATCACAAGAGTTTCATGAACTCAGTGAACATGCAATGCATACATGACAATGCATACATGACAAATCATGCTATATGGGCAGGCCAAAGAGCAAGAAATCTCCTTCAGAAAACATTTGAGGATTTTAGGAATTACTTCTGACAAGAAAATCCAAAAACTTCTGAAAATGCTCATGAGAAATCACAGACAGACCCACAAGTCCCTCAGAATGGCCAGGGTACTCACCTGGGAGGTACAAATCTGCTTGATTTAGAGATTTAGAACAGACTCTGCTACAGCCTTAACCACTGGTGGAGGTTTGGGATATAAGAATTATATTTTAATTTTTTTTTCAGAATATATATGCTTCCAAGGGAATTTCCCGCTTTCCTTTTAACAAATGAACATTTTGACAGAATATATTTAGGTAAGAACTTCCAAACCCACCTCTCTTCTGCACTGATCATTCAGCCTGTGGTAGCACAGCTGTATTTACCCTCCATCTTCGCCCCCAAAGGGAGGAGGCCTCTTTACCTGTCAAATTTTCCTTTTGTAATTCCTTGTGGAGTTGGTCCATGATATTGAAGATAAGCACAGACTCTATGGCTGCTCTGTACCGCCCAGACTGGTCTCTGCTGGCACTCAGCCCCAGGCTCTGCACCCCTTGGCCAGTGCCCACTCCTTCTAGGAGGGGCAGCTCACTGGGGAGAAAGTTGGTCACCATATTGTGAAGGGTATGTTCCTTGGAGCCAGAATCTAGCAGCCAACATGCAACCTTAAAAAGGGAGACCTCCATGAGACTTTTTTGTACCTTTTAGTCATAATACAATGCAAATATTTAACCAGGGGTTAATTCAAGGTTAGAGTGGATATTATTTTTCTTCATTTGGCAGGCAAACTGCAATAATTTGTTACATCATTTCAGTAAAAACCTTCAGGAGGGCCTAATCACTGAAGAGCTTAATTCTTGAGTGAGAATGAAAAGTTATTTCTGTACTTCTGAAAACTTTATCCTCTATCAAATAAACACATCTTGAAGTATCTTTTCACTTATTAATACTTAAAGAGAATAAATACAAAAATCAGAATCAAAACACGTCTAACCTGAAAAATGACTTTGTAGAGATTAGAATTTGCTATTGATCTAGAATATTACCCAAGCTGAGCTCTCCTATCTTTTGCAGAACAGGACTAATGCCAAGAATTCTGCATGGGATATTTTACTCCTGGTAGAGCTTAAACCCCTGTCTTCAAAGCAAATTAATTTATATGTATATTTCAATTTCTTGTGTCAAAACAGGATGAAGCACAGATACCTACACTGCCTCTGCTAAGCAAGCAGAAGTAAAAACCCACATGTATATTTATGAGGTTGGGGAGGGTGTATGTATATATTCACTGTATCACTAAAATGAACTAATATGAGTATGACTATTACATGGAACAGTGAAGGGAAAGATACTTTTACTGCTCTTCAATTTCATCCTAAAACTATGTCTTGTTATGAAAAAAATCTATGTTTGTCCTTGTGTTGAACATCTTAGCTACTTTCCTGCAGAGATGAATATTGCCATGAAGCTGTTCAGCCCATATGCAATGCAAGCTTTAAAAATCAACAGGATTTTCTGTGCATCCAGAGCTTTTTTGTAACATGGGCAACAAGGTGTTTACCTCAAGCTAGTGTTTCATGTGAGTTACAACTGGTATCCAAACTTTTTGACATTCTGTGTAAACTTTGTTTTGTTTTGAGAAAATAGTGGCATGGTGGGTAAATCTTTTGCTTACAGTCTTCTGCTCTCAGAAGAAACAACCTGACCATGATTTGTGACATTTCAGTCCCAGGTTTCTTACTGCAACAAAACAAGAGTTAAGTCCTGTCTGCTGGGACTGGGGAGAGATTTATCTTCATTTCCCCTGCCAAGTAAAGTATGAAATAATAATGTGCTAACCTTTGAAACTCTGTTTGTTTCTCTTGCAGGCACCATGAACATTCATAGCAAAGCAAATGTCCTCAAAATACTGTTCTAGATTGCCCACTGAAAGAAAATTTTACTAAAACTCTTGACAGATTCATACTTAAATAACAGAAGTACTAGAAGGTACTCCTGTCTTTCCACTGTTGTGTTTAAACTAGCAGTTTCACCCAAGCAAAATTTCTTAAACCTGCAAACCTTTGGGTCCTCAAAACTTCCTTCCAAGGAGATGCCACAAGCCATCAGCAGAGTTTTGTAGTGCTGAATGAAGTCATACATGATAAGTGAGCGATGCTTCTTGGGCTTCTTCTGCAGGTACAGCTGCAGATGGTTCAATCTCTCTGTCACAGATAGACTTTGGTCCAAAGGTGGTGGTGCCAAACTCAGACTGATTTCTAAGGCAGGAAATACAAGGAAAAATCATATTTTAACCCATTACATGGTAAGAAAGGCAAGAGAAAAATCTAGAATGCAACCACCTAAAGCACAAAAGCTACAGTTGAACTATGAACAAATAACAATACATCTATAGCACCATTACATGTTTATCAAACCAGACAAGGCTCCCAAAAGCAATATGCTGTGTCTGTACTAACAAAGGATAGCCAGGAATCAAATCCTGGCCACAAGGTCACTTAGCACAGACTGGGCTATGCTCAGCATTTGAGTGCTAGATTTGTTCTGGAGAGCAAAAATTGAAAGAGATTGAAAGGGAAAAGGAAGTTAGATAAAGAGAACCTGGGAGTGAGCGAATGTTTTAGCCATATGCCTGCTCACAGTCCAGTGTCTGAGCCAATCAGCTGCCCTTAGTACACAGTACTTGTAAGAGACGGTCCAGAGTTTCCCTCATTTTTGCTTCACAACCGTCACAAGAAGACCCCGAGGACCCCCACCCACTTCAGGCAGGAGTTCTGGACTGGTTGAGGTGGATGCTTGCCAGGGGACTGTTTGCAGGTGCTCGCTGCGCTTCATGGTACACTGCTCTCGAGCAGGCACTAGCTGGAGTGGCAGGTTCTGTACACCTGCTTCTCAGAGCAACCCCCACAACAGGTTAAATCTATAAATCTATAAATCCATAAATCTTCCCACCTCTTGGCCAGAAGCCACTCGCTTTGGAAAAAGACTATAAAAAGGTGACTCTCCACAGAAGCCTTTGAGATCTCTCCACAGAAAACATGTCTATTGGCCGAACTACGAGGTCTCATCTGTTGGTAGCTATTCCCCCCCTTCCCCTCTCTTTCTCTCTCTCTCTCTCTCTCTTTACTTTGTTTCCTTTATGCCTCTCCCCTCTATCACAAAAGCTGAGTTGTTGGCACTCAATAAAAGTGCATTTTGCTGTGAGCAAACTGATTGTTGTCCCGTTGCGTCTTTTACACCCCTGAGATCAAACAAACCATCACGACTCTCAACTCCCGCCTGTATTAACAGCGGATCGTGACAGTACTGTAGATGTATCCACAGCAACCAAGCGTGTTTAACACCTAAGACTACTAAATGACTTCTCCACACAACAGAGCTGGAGTCAGGACAATCACAGCACTTACAAGAACCTTATCTGCTGAAGGAACTTTTTTGAGATGCAGTGTCAAGTAACCCAGCAGAGCCTGTCTGCTCACTTACCAGTCTGGTCTTGGATCTGCTGCAAAGAGATATAGTAGGCATCTTTTCCACCCCAACACACTGCCAGTCCAACTACCAAGATGCCTTCGCATCCTTGGACAGGAAATCCGTCATCTTTAACTTGCATCCACTGAGGAGAACTCACTAAAGAAATAATTTAAAGTTACTACTATAGAATGGCATCCATAAATACATAAGAGTTGGAACCCTGAAAATGCAAATACATACAGCTGAGCCTAAAATTGAATATTATCAAGTCTTAATAAAGTTGGTGTAAAGCATTTCCTTCATAGGTCTTTGGTGATAGCAACGAAGTGTTAGCAGATTGTAGGTATGTGAGAGCATCTGAATATTCTTCTGTAACTGTCTGTGAACCAAAGTTAAATATCTTCAAATATTTTCAAAACGTAAACTTGGTTTAGTATAAGCACATGTGAAATTCAGATCAGTTTCTGGGTTGTTGCAATATTGCTATATTGCTTCTTTTTTTTTTTGCCCACAGAAATATTCATATGCTGCAGTTTGCTGCTGCTTTTTAAACATACTCTTCCTTTAAAATGACAAGATTAAGCAGTCAGATTCTTTGCCATCACATTGCCATAACAACAACATCTCATAACTATCAAAATAGAGTTTTGACAGGCAAATGTGAAACACTTTCTAGAGTGGAAGGAAGGAAGACACTTCTATCTCAACTCTTGAAGAGGTTGCTACAAAAGGACAGAATTTAGAAGGCATGCTTTATGGGTGGTTTAATCTGAACAGGAGGAAAACCTTATTTACTTTGAGGGTGACAGAACACTGGAGCAGATTGCCCAGAGAGGTTGTGGAATCTCCTTCCCTAGAGATATTCAAAAGCTGCCTGCACATTATCCTGTGCATCCTGCTCTACATGAAACAGCTTTAGCAGGTAGGTTGGACTAGATAAACTCCAGAGAACCCTTCCAACCACAAACATTCCATGATTCTGTTATATCAGTGATTTTCCTCCTTTTTTGCATATCCTTTCCTTCTCTAGGCCTGCTTTGAGCTGAAGGTACCACATGCTGTTCACAAAATAATGCACTGGAACAGGAAACTGACCTTTTTTGAATTTGCCACCAATTGTTGATTTGGGAGACAAAAGGCACTTTGTTCTTTCACATGCCACTGAGATGGAGAATCTGCTTTTCTCCTTCCATTCCGCAAAAAACGTCTGGAAAAGTGCTTTGTCACTTGCTACATCAATAATAGTGAAACTTTCAGCACTTAAGGGAACAAATGGAAAAACATCCTGAGATAGCTGCAGTGAGAAGCCTTGGTCCATAGTTGAATCATCTTTTATCTCATCTGTTTCAGTTGGGTCTAGACATCCAAGATTGACCTGGAATATTTTTACCTGCTGCTCTGCATTGCCCTCATTATTCCACTGTAGCTGAATCGTCTGCCCTTCATTCTTGCAGGTGACTTGTCCCTTTCTTGCAGATTTCACAGGGAGAGAAACAGAACTTTTTGGAAGAAGCTCTTTGGGGGGTGTTGGAGGAATAAACCCATTATTACTATCTGGTGCAGGACATGATGTTCTGTTGCTTCCTTTGAGCTGAAGTGTTACGCCATCTGTTTTCTGAAGATCCAAGTTTCCTGTTTTGTTGTCCTTAACCTTAAAAGAGCTTTTTGATTCCTGGCAAGTGGGCAAAGGCTCTGGCTCACAACAGTCAGATTCAAAAACCGGATCTGGCTCTTTACTAACAATAGGAGCAACTAACTCTCCTTTCAAACTGGAACTTGCTGAAACTGGTTCAATGCCTGGGAGGCTAGGCCATTTGTCCAACACATCTTGCGATGCTGGGCTTAGTTCAAATGAGCATCCAGTCCACATTGCTGGATGGGGGTTCTTCTCCAAATCTTGGTGGTTTCTCTGAAGCTTTTCACCTTGATCTCCTACTAAATCCTTTGGTCTGGGATCATTGCTACAAATGACTGAGTTTCTTAATCCTGACTGACCTTGAAATGTAGAAGGAACATCTTTCAGAAAAGATGGGGACTTTCCAAAGTCTAAAACTTCTGCTACTACAACCAAGGATGCTAGAGACACATTGTTACACTGTGCAGGATTCTCATGTTCTTTCTGATTGTCACTGACATCAAATTTATTCTCAACAGGCCTTGGATTCTGCAAAACACCATCTGGAGAAAGCAAAGCCACAGGGTCCTTTCCATCACCTTTCATGATGTGAACAGCTGGAAGGTCACTAACATTACTGAAGCTATCATCAAACAGCAAGCTATCACTCATATTTAGGCTTGTTTCAGGGACAGACTGGCATTCTGCTTGTACAATGTGTTCCCTACCAAAATGACAGGTTGCTTTATTCAGGTCTTTAGACACACTCTCTGCTTCCACTGAATTTTGGGTCTGGTAATCTTGTAGAAAACTGTGTAGCTGTGAGTCAGTCACTGAGAAATCACTTTCTTTAAGACAAGGTGCAGGTTCTATTTTCTTCACTAAAGGCTGTAAATTAAGGCCTCCAGACTCCACAACTTTATTACTACAGTGCTGAGTTGTGTTTTTTGTAATGTTATTTGTTGTGATAAGACTTGGGAAGCTCAGTTTCCTATCTGTTGTAGTCAGCCTTCTATCAGTATCATTCTCAGTCCATAAACTGCTTAGTTTTTCTGGTATTTCCTGCTGTGGTATTGCTGCCAGCTCTAAACCTTGTATTCCCTGCTCTCCTGTGATTCCAGCTGCTCCCTCCTGTTTTATTATCATTTCAGTCTGAGTATCCAACTGGATGCTGTCTTCAAAGACTCTAGAGTCAGAAAACAGATGAGAGGCTGGACCATTCTGAACACCATTTGCATTGCAAACACCTCCATATTTTACTAAAGACCCTTTCAGAAAATCTTTAGGATGACTGTTGCCACTCTGCAGTGTTCCAGCTTGTAACAATATTCCACTGGGCTTTTCACTCCCATTTTTGCCACCATTATGTATCTGAATATTGCAGGTTTTCTCCTCACCAGGATAAAAATGCTTATCAATCCTTACCTCAGTACAGTTTACATCTGTTTGAGTTTTACTCCTTTTATTCTGCTCATCATCAGTTTTGTCAGTTCTCTGTGTCCTAGCACTAGCAGGTATTACTCTACTTCCTACAATACTGTGTATCTCCACACTAGTGTGTGGACTACCCTTCAGCATAACAGGTGCCTGAAAACCTGCTCTCCCCTTAGGCATGCCTTCATTAGTGTTGGTAGGCTCTGTAAATAATCCTTCCATTTTATCTTTCTTCCCAATCTTAACTTCTCCTATCTGTACAGAACTTGAGACTTTACAAGTTACAGAATCTGTTTCCATAAATTCCTTATTATTTTGGTTTGAAACAAAATTATCTGTCGAGATGGTGGTATGGAAAATAGGCAGCTTTTGTAAGTCTATGCTAAGCTTATTTGAATCTTCAAGAAGTGACTCCTGCAGTTTTGAAAAGGTATTTTTGTTCCTAGTCTGATTTAAATGTGTATCTGTGCTTTTAATCAACCTGGAGGCTGAAGACTCTGCTCTCAATGTTGGTGTTTTTCCTTGTTCAGTAAGGTGCTCTCGGACTGCCGATCTGGAATCTGTCTTGGTTTTGATCAGAGACATTTCTGCTATGTTTTCGTTTCCTCTGCACACATTTGGCCGTTTTCTAGCAATGTACACAAGATCACCCTCGCCTTCCTCTGCTCGAGCCTGTTTCCTGCCCAGGACTTTACTCTCAAATACAGAGCTTTCTGTGCTACTGCTCAGTCGCCTTTTATATCCTTTTTTAATATTTGATAAGTTTCCAATCTGAGAACCAAAGCCATTACAGTGTTGAACTCTGCACCCTTTTTTGTTTAACACCCTTGAAGACTCAGCAGACTCCTCTCCATCTGATCTATGCAGTCTGTCTTCCAGTTCTGACTCACTGCTGATCACAGAGGATGTATCAGTCTCGAGAAAAGACTCTGGGTTCCACTGCACCCCCAACAGTGCCAAATCCTGCTGCAGAAGTCTCCTGGCTTCCTCCACAATGACGGAGGCTGCTTCTCTTTCAGTTAAGCCCTTCATTCCAGCCATCCAGATGCTGCGCACAGCCCGACGTTCCTCTGCTGACTCTTCATCCTCATCCACAGCCCTACGAACACTGTGGGGAAGGTAACAGACAGATGTAAATATCCATGCAGAACATAATAAACAACACAAGGAGCTGGCACTATTCTCCTCTGCTCCCATTTCATCTGTCTTCACAGTTTCCTTTAAATAAGCACTCTACCTAAAATATAATGCACTTGATGGGAAATAACTTAATTGGAAATAACTACATCTAAATATGAACAGATGAATATGAACTGGCTGCATATCCCAAAAGCATTGCCAGATTTCTGTGTTCAAATGTACCCCAGACAAGTCCTAGTTCCTACTAGGGCAGGATGCAGGTCTCAATGAATCATTCTCCTTTCACTGTTTTCCAAAGAAAGGAGGCTTCAAGAGCATGAACCAGACAAGTGTCATGGCACAGTCCAACAGGTACTTGATCAAGGAAGCTTGTTACTGCACAAATATATAAATCACAAGAGAATCCCAAAAGATAATCAGTAATAAATCATCAACTACTTTGAACCTATGGTGGAGCTGCCTTTTAGAGGCAGCAAAAACACCCCAACAGCACTGACAATTTACCCAGGACTGAACAGTGAAAAGAGGAATAAGAAGAAAAATTCGGTCTCAAAAACTTATTCTGTAAATATAAGATGCTTCTATTAATTTCAGAATAATCATGGAATGACTATGATCAGTTGGAGAGACCTACAAGTTATTTCTAACTAACATTTGATACGAAGTTCCAAAAGGTTGCCATATTTATTGCAGATATCATCCTTCACCTTACAAACTCCTTTACTTGACTTCAGCACTTACTGATTTCTCACCTTTTAAATGGTACTGAGTTCTTCAGAGCAGCTGCCACGTCATCAGGACTGGCTTTAGCAAGATCAGCCACAGTGACAAAGCCAGCACTGTAAAGTGTCCTGGCACGCTGTGCATTCAGCAGAGATACTCGGACCAGGTCACAGAGCTCCCTGTGTACTCCAAAAGTGAGGCGGCTCTGGAACTGAGAGAGCAACAACCCCATGTTGTGCCAGCCCAGTCGATTACAGAAAACCGTTATCATTCCTGGAACACAAAAGTTACGTTAATGTCTGAAGTTCAGCTCCACTCCTACTAAGCTGGATTCACTCCTCACCCCCCAATCTGAATCAGCACTCATTTTACATATATCACCTTCCCATTATTTACAGAAACAAACTCATGTTTATTACAACTATGAGTAGGAGCTAGTCTTGCAGAATTCAATCTACAATTAACTAGTTAATCAGTGAGGCAGAAATTCTGAACGACACTGTTTTTTCAAAGATGCTAATATTGAAAGTTTGAAGCACATGCATACATATCCTGGAACAGGAGTCCTATGAAAGTCATACTGAAAAAAAAAGGGTAAAGGAAAAAGTAGTGATGAGAGTCACTAAGGGAAGCCACATATCTTTGAGGAAACCCAGCGCTGAAGCAGACCTTGGCCTACAGGATTTCATTTACTGAGAGCATCATAGGAGGTAGCAAATCCTACGATAAAGGTTACAACCGCAGTCCCTAGTGCATGGGAGAAGGAAAAGAGCAGAGAAAATACAGTTTCTTACTCCCAGATTGCATCTACAGACTATGAAAACCACTGAAAGACATAGCATCCCTCACTAATTTTAGTGATTATAGAATATAACTTTTATCATATCTCTTAACTCTATGTCATATCAATAGTTCATTTTACTTCCCAGATTACTCCTGTGAAAATTATTAACACTGGAAATACAGGATTATGAAACTGCTACAAAGTTATTTATACTAAAAAGTTTTTTTAGAAAAGTTATTTATACTCCCAGAATTAAATTTAACTACTCTGCATCAGTTAGTGTGACCTTTTCATTTTAGGACTTTGACTCATGCTGCAACCCACACAGAGGGTTTTGCAAGTTGAGCTAAAACTGTCTTCAAAACTGAAAACTCACTTATGGAGTAANGCAGCTGTCTGACCTCCTGTGATCTGGTGATAACTGACCCAGAAGCCACTCACTCGGTTTTAAAAACTGTAACCTTATACCTTCTGGCCAATTAATCTTGCATTCAGAAGAAAGCTGTGTCCCATCTTAGAGGCTCCAAACTTTACTCAATGCTGAAAAGTATTCCTTCCTGATAGAGCAAAGCTTTAGAATGGACTTGCACTACTTTTCATACTTAGTATTTAACAAACTATGTTCCTGCACAGTACACAGCTGATTTCCACAGACGTTAGCTGCACACTGCTTGATTCCCCTCAGCTGGCTCCCTTCTCACTGCACATTCTGTGGTTCCACAGCAGGGGCAACCACAGGTTAAGCTACAAATCCATAAGTGGTTTTACAAGGCTGTTGGCTATTAGTACCACCCTGCGGCTCTCTTAGCCCCAAATCTGGAAGGACAAAAAAAAACCCAAAACAGACTAGCCTAAGACTCCTGGGTATTTTGCTCAGACAACTTGCCTGCATAAGTGGCAGCAGATTGCTGCAAGGATTGAAGCTGACCACGACTACAGCCATATTTCTTGGTCATATCTTGTAAAGGAACCTCGCTGATTAAATCCAGAAGGGCAAGGCTGGTGAAAAACCTGTTGATGAAATACATGAAGAAATAAAATTGTCATCCAGGGCACATTACTGTACATGACAAAATGTACTGTGATACGCAGGACAGAACAGTTCTACAGTATAGCACACAAAAGAAACAGACAGGTTGGCTTCCAGAAACATCAGCACAAACATCTTGTGCCTCCAGTGTTCTCGGACCAGAGCAGACCAGGTCCAGGTTCTCTTACCTATCAGCTCAGAAAGAGACAGTTCCTGAAAACAGACACAGAGCATTACAAATGTTATAGCCTCTAATCTCTGCACATTCACACCCACATTATGTGGCTACCTTTTGTGGATGGCCATTTGTCTGTGCTGTTTCTCTGTTTTAGCTGTGATTTTGCCCTTCACAGAGCGAGCTAGAAAGCCTTCTTCAATCCCCACCAGCTCAGCCACACGTTTCATTGAGGCAGGCAGCTTCTCCCATAAGCAGAAAAACTGGTACCAATCAATGGTGGTCCACTCCTCATACACTGGGGTGACCTAAAGAAAATAAGACAATGCAAAAAACTGTTTCAGAGAAATAAACAGAACTAAACAGAGTTTTGGGTAAACAAAACTACAGCCTAGGGAATGCGGTTAGAGCATCCTACGCACTACGTAAAGGCACTGAGTCACAGATGTGTACCATGAAAAAAGTAAAAACTCTTCTAATCCAGTTTCTTTGATGTTTGTACTGATGAAATCTGACTCATATGGGTACCCCAATGATTAAAAAATTTAGAATCTTCGTTGGATTATTCTTTAAATCCAAGCCACTAAACGATTTTTAAGCTGTATCTTCAATGTCCTTGAAGAAAACAAAATATTATTCTTTTTTTAACATAATTTACAGATATCTATCAACCTTTTAAAACCACAAGTAACCACACTAACCACTGCCACAGCATATGATAAAACAGGAAGGACACAAATTTTGCCATAACTTGCTGAAGTTTTCATTTATCTGGAGTACAAAAAAAAAATCTCAACTTTTATTAACACTAAAAAAAGGCTCTGGAGGGCTTTTTGGTAATGTTTTTTAGACATAAAACTAATTCTGTTAATGTTTAGTCAGCACACAGTCAGTTTCTCTATGAGGAGATAAAACATCTTCATACCTTTATTGATATAAAGTAAGATTAATTATTTTGAAAGAATGAAGAGCTATTTGGCATAAATGTTAAATGGCACAGAATACTATATGCCTGTGTGGTTGTAAATCATCCATGCCTCTTCATCTGCTGAGAAGAACAAAACTGATTAAGATGGGGCTTTATCTTTTGTGGTTTATTGGGCTTTTGTTGTGGCTTGGTTTTTTTTCTTTAAAGAAAACTATTTTCCTAGTCTAGCAAATCCTTATTTGTTTTAATCAACTTCCCTAAAACACAAGGGCTTGGAATTCAGTCTCATATTTGTACAAGTAAAAAATTCAAGTTTAAAAGAATTAAAACTTTTAGCAGATAAACTCCCTGTAGCCCATAAGGAACACAAGAAGAACAACAATTAAAAAAACTAAAAAAGCAAGAAAATGAAATAAACCTTCGGCCTTGAAAATGAACAGACTCGCAAGAAAATGTTTTAGAGTAGCTTAACAGATGAGAATCTCAAGAACATTTTGTTCAACAGTGTATGATTTAAAATAACCTTAGACAAGCTGCTGCAATTAAAAAGTACAGCATAAAAAACATAATGCCATCACTGCCTCTACCCCAGAACAGGAACAAATTTCATCCTTTTTTTCTGTTTTGGAGATGCAAAAAGGGAAAAAATTCACTGGTGCATAACACAGGGGAGTTCATTTTACCTAGAAGAAATACAACAAAATATAATGTAGTCCTCTAAAACAGAGATATGAGTACATATGAGACAGCAGTAGATCTAAAAAAAAATATAAAAATCTATCAGTGTTAGCCCGTAACTGGGTTACTGAACAGAGCAAGCAGAGACAGGTACCCTCAGACTCCTGTCTGCCCCAGCTCAACAAGCTTTGTAATTGCAAGCAGATTCCTCTTGAAGTGAACTTTTATATCAGACCAGATTCCCAAATTCTGCCTTTGATTTATCATCCGGGTAAAGAGAATACACCTTACACTTAAAGAAGGCTAAAGCTGACTCTCAGATTTCAGCTGATGATTGCATGATGGGCCTTTAGCAGCAATGAATCCCAAGTTGTTCAGTGCAAATTGATCTGGTTTCCTCACTAATGTTCACAAGTTCATGGCTTCCTCTCTCAAAGTCTTAAATAGCAGTGCTTAGCTTTTCAAGTGTATGTGCTCATAAATCTTGACACACTCTTGGACACTTTTCCCTCACAAGATTTATCACACTCCTTCCTTTAGCTCTAGTAGCATCACCAGGCAAATAAACTAAATCAGGGATGGATTTCACTGTAACTGAAACAAAGAAAGGCCAACCCATAGAAAAAAAGTGGTGTGGCTCTCTGAGGCTTTTTGAAGCAAAATACATACTAAATGCCCAATATTTTTCTGGGCTTCCAAAAGTAATATGAAATTAAGTCTGCTGATCACAAACACACATACAAAAATCAATTTGTTTTATCAACTTAAAGTGCCTTAGAAAAATTACCGTTATCTTACACTCAAAACTTATTAAGTTCTGAAATCTTAGGAAGAGTGACAACAATAGGGTTAAACGGCATGCAGCACCTGCCTACACAATAGACACTATGGTAACACACTAATTCTAAAGAACGTTCAACTTAGAAACTTTTCTTCATGAAGGATAAGCTAAGCAAAGCACAGAAGAATATGAACCTATGTTCATGGAGCCATCAAGAACTTTGCACTGTGCTGTGTCCCCTTAGTTCTGGTAGTAGAAAATACAAGACACAGAATGAGGAACCTACCAAATATACAATATGCAGATCATTCTCCAGAACAAAGCTTTTCATAGCTCGCTGCAGGTCAGCAAAGATTTCCATGGCTTCAGTTGGTGAAAGAGAAGAGGAAAGAGTAGCTGAGCCAAGATGTGTTGGGTGATAAACCTTTGCTGTTTAAAAAAAATATATATGTATTACATAGAGAAACATTTAAGTGCAAGTTCATAATAATTTTCAGATTGTGCTGCATTTGAGAGATTTCTAACTCTTCACAGCTGCTTTTTCACTAAGAAATAATATGTCTCCATTCTGAAGACAGAAAAATGTAAACAATAACAGGCTTAGCCTTGCCAATGTCTAAACTATCCTTTTTCTCTTCTTTAGAAAGACAAAAATCACAGTCTGCAATTAATATGCACCAATCCTGTGGTTAAAGTTTGTTTTGTTTAAAGATATTTTGGGACTTTGTAGACTAGGCTGCATCAGTCTTAGAGGTGATGTGCGGGTGATGTGATCTACCTTCCAAGAACATGTGCATGCAAAATATATTAAAGCAGGTGTAAAGATATCTTCCAGAAAGCCAAAAAATTCTTGATACACAATAATTTAAAATAAAATAAAAATGCAGAGAAGTCCTTACTATTAATTTACACTGAACATCTACTCAGTTAGCAAATCAAAATTAACTACAATCACTGGGAGGAACACCAACTTTACCTTTCACATCATTGCCAGAGTCCACAACCTGAATGAATTCATTTTCCAGTAGCCATGCCACACAAGCCTCGATAGGTCCAGCCTGTGCTTTGTCTTGCCCTTTCCCATTTTCCCATTTGCTTTCTTTCAAGCTGGATGCAAGCAGAGTGCAAGAGGCGTAGGTCTGCACATCCTCTGGAGTGTTGGCTACTCCCCCCACTATGATCTGTTGAAGAAAACTACCTGTTCATATTGCCAGAGATGCAGTAGGACAGAACATCAGATCAGAGAATCAAAGAGAATGATCCATCATCTCAGTTTTAAAGAACCATTTTCCCAGAGCGGGGAATATGAGGCAAAGCAATAGCCAACTTTTAAAGACTTTCTTGGCAAGAAGTCAGTCATCTTAGGTAGAAGTAAGAGGACTAAGCTATAGAAAAGAATGATTTACAAGATCTTATTTTGAAAGTGGACATACACATTGCAGGAATACAGATTTGAGAGTAGACTGAGGCATTTTTCTTAGCCAACAATGAAATATTAAAATATGTTAGAATACAAACTGAAATTTTGTGAATACAAAAAGCAAACCATGAAGGTGGAGTCCCAATAGCAGCTCTGAAAAGGGATATAAACTCACCTAAGTGGAATAAAATCCTTTTGGTCCTTTCTACTCCTGCAGGAAACCTACAGAAGAGAGAGCAAATTGGCTATCACCCCTGTTTGCTCACCAAAAATGTATTCACAAAATTTCAATCATTCCCGTGTAGAAGAGGTAGGTAAGTTGAGGAGGTAAATAAGAGACCCTACAAGGTTCCACAAATGTCATTATGGCCCAATTCAGCCCACTAGGATCAGTAATTTACAAGCATGCTCCATCTAAGAATGTCAGGTCACACCTAAAGTTTAAGAATTACACTTAGTTCTGCCTGCTGCTTGAGTACATCTAAATGCAATAGCAAAGCTTATTTGAGTGCTCACATCCCAATCTGCAGCAAGCAGAGAAACATCTTAGACAAAATGCTGAATACTGAAGCAAGTTGGCAGACCCAAATGAGACGACTGGATTGACAAAGGAAGAAACACATGAAAAAGAAGTGCACAGAAAACATTTGATGGTGTCACAGAAGAAACCATCCTACAAGGTTCAAACACAATTCTAATCCCTCTCTGAGTGTCCTGTACCTCAAGTATTGCTCTTTTCATGCTAGAAGCAACACCTTCCCCTTCTCTTCTAAGCAAACAGCTGCAAACAGGCTTGAGAGATCCCTGAAGAAGAGCAGCACCTTTTGATCTCTCTGAGGGCTTGCAGACTAAAATGCTCTCACCTATTGGAGAAGAAAAGAAAAAAGAAAAAACCACAAAAACATTGACCTTAGTACTGCATCTTAGCACTATAACAGTTGCACACAGTTCACCAAGGAAGTATTATTGCAATGGAAAACTCTAAGTATTTTCAAAAGAGTTGGGTAACGAAGAGAAAAATGTGCAACTTTAAACAGTGCATGTAAATTGCTATGTAAGAACTGCACAGATGCATAGTACATCAGAACTAAGGCAGAGCAAGCTTCAAAGTTACATTAGGCTAGTCTGCCTAATCATCAAAGTTACATTAGGCTACTCTGCCAAGTCATCTAAGTAAATTCCACAGCTTGTCCGTGCATCTGCTTTGCTGCTGAACCACTCTTGCTTCTTGTTCTGGAGTTGAATGGAACTATAATATACAGTGGTATCAATTTGACTTTTTCATTACATTAATAAACTGAAAAAATTCTCAAAAGTAAGAAGAAAACATCAAAGCTGTACAGTATTTTGACAGTTTGTATTAAGTCAACCAGCTTTCACTCCAGAAATAACTAATTCAGAAATCCAAAATTACTGATCTAAGTAACTATGCATCCTCTGAACTTTCATATATGCACTTATATATACATACACATAAGTATCCTGCATGGTTACCACTGAAAGTACATCTCAATATATCCTACCTTAAAATTCTCTGTCAGAAATTGTTCAGTTCATCTTTAACTACTGAAACTCTGTGGCAGACAAAAAATGTCCCAGAGCCATAAAAGAAAAATTAAAATAATGGGTAAATTCCTTTAATTAGAGCATAGTACAGCTTAGCCATGGAAAATGCCGTGGTCACATAAAGGATATTTTTTCCACAAAGCTATTAGAGAGAAACCAGGTAAGTGGAAGACCTCAGTTGCAAGCTTTGCCAGCTGGCACAGGATAAATGAATTATGGGTAGAACACGTTTGCCTTTGACGAAAAGGAGAACATTAGTTTTGGATTAGCTGTACAGTAAATATCATGATAGATTTATGATAACTTCTTAAGATTTAAATGTATGTAGTCTGGACACAAGGTAATTTTGATAGTGGGTATCTTAGTATGATCCTAGGAATGTTAACTTAGGATAAAATTGTAGCTGTGGAAATGCTACAGTAATTAGCAAATCCAGAGGTAATGAAAACACAATTGCACTTAAATTTAATGGACAGAATAAATAAATGCAGTTGTCTTGGTTTGAAAGATA
>VZTT01028590.1:37348-57885 GCA_013400855.1 Buphagus erythrorhynchus | reverse complement strand
TGCATGTTAAGGTTACATTCAGCTGTGGACATTTTCATTTTGGTTCTTCAGTCTACAGGAGTTAACACACTTTGGATCTTCAATAACAGCAGCATTTGGGTACCTTCTCTTGGGATTGGCTCCTCTGTATGTAGAAGTGCTGTTATTGTAAAAATCCATCCTACAGTCATTTCACTAGGTGACCAAGCCCTACTCCTTAGCAGGAGATATCTTCTCCTGAGGTGCACACAGCCTCACTGTGCCCTGTTGCTAACATTTGGAGGAGCTGCTTCCATGAATTTTTCTGGCTTTCCCCAAAGAAAGCATCTCCAGCTGAGTCTGTGGCTGCAACTTCACCATTTCCATGAGGTGCACCCTTCCATAATGCCTTCTCTGCCCCCAGACACAGTGTTGAGAGCTGCATGTTTCTCTTTTGCATTGCAATTAATGCATTGTTATATTCAAACTATTGGGTTTGTGGATATTTACCAGTAAGCCAAAAGGGAGTTTCAAGGACATCAAACATGCTGAGATATACTTCCCAAATACTGGCCCAATCTGAAGCGTGCAATGAGACACAATTGGTTTCCTTTTGAGAAATTCCATTAATTCCCACCAGATACATAATTTTATGCACACATAACAGTACCTGACAAGACAAGCCCTATAATATAACAATATTCTGCCACTGTTTTGCCTCAAAAGCCTACGAACCCACAGATTAAGGTGCTCACACATTAGGTGACTTCTCACATTTTTGTAGTTTGACTTGAAAATAAGTATTTGCTTTGTTAAGTTTCCCCTTCATCAGCATAACATTTTTACATGACAATTTTATAGTTCTTTTCCAGAATAATGGAATAATGCTTGTTCTATATGTTCATTTCTTCAAATAATTTCTTCAAATTACTTTAGTACTTTTTGCAGAAAGTTCATTGTGTTTTCTAATACTGTCTGAAAAGTACAGGCTATGACAAGCCACCTGAGTGATAAGTTGGTGCTTGTATGTCAAAGCTGAAAAATAATAAAACAAAAGCTGTAAAATGCCAATATAGTTTATAGGGACAAAAACTGGAGAAGATCTAACTTTGTAATAAGCAATTTAGTCCATTTCATTAATAACATGGTATTTGCAATGACTCATTCTTACCTCTGTCAAAAAGCAGCTAAAATGTTGGAACTGAGCAGGCTCATTATGCAGTATCTAATATTTCTTACTTAGCATCCAATCTTTAATTTTCGTTTTGTTATTCAGGCACNTTGGAAGGAGCTGCCATGAGTGCACTTTTACAAGAATCCATGGGTATAACTTAGTGAAAGGTGCAAAGAATCCAAAAGAAAAATAAATTACACTGCACATTTTAAGCATTCAAAGCATTTCAGTTTATCTCAGGACGATCCAGCTGGTGCTGTAGTGTTATAAAATATATATGATAACTTCTTAGGTTCATGGGATACCATCAAGACGCATGAAATTCTGAAATTCCCTTTCATTGTCCAGGATCAGCACTTTTTTATTTTTGCCCTCTCACCTCTTTCTTATTATGTGCAGTTAACAGTAAAACAGAAACAAATACAGAGTATATATGTAACTGTAACTTGTCAAATATGGCTGTCCCTTACTGCCTAGCTGTCACGAGGCATTATCTTGATAAATATGTATATATACTAGAGACTATACTTTATTGCATTTGGTTCTATTGTCAGTCTTTCACCTTACAGAGCCAGGAATCCTTGAAGTTAAATGTCCAGTCTTCTGAAACATAGAATAAAAGATGTTTAAATACTTTTCCTTTTATTGAAGTGTTTTAACACCTCTTATATTACTCAGAGAAATGAATTGCTTGGGAATGAGGTTAATGCTTTACAAAAACCTGCTTTTAAAAACCCTATAAGAGGGGTCAAAGACCAGGAAATGCTCTCACTATAATTCTCATTTTCAACTGAATTGGCCATGGCAACTGCACTAAGAATGCAAGTTTGAATTTCATTATGTTCCAGAAACCTGTAACTTTGCATTAGAATGATTCATGCAATAACAGAAAGGAATTGTGAGCATTTTTGATGCAGCATACATTAATTTATAATTTAATAAATTAGTACTTTAAGTTAAGTAGCTACTTTCAAGTACAACAAAAAAATGTTCATTTGATAGCTACTAAATGAATCCCTTTGCATTTTACCTGTAAAATTCTCTGTGTTTGGTGACAAGTTAAATGTATTTTATACACTATACACAGGGAGCCAACACGTGTCTTTGTAATACCACAGCAGCCACAGCAATTTTAGCAGCTTTCTTATTATTTTAAGCCGTTCTCATTGTCTTCTAAAAAACATAAGTAGAAGCCAAAAAATTAAGGAAACCAGGTTCAATAAGCTCTCATTATAAAAAAAATATTGTATTGTTCCTTAACAAGTGACTATGTCACCCAACATGATAATGCCTTTTTCCTTAATTATGTCTTTGTAGATCCAATAATAAGTCATTTCTCAAACAAAACTTTCGTTAATTGAAATGGAAGTTTCCCTGAATGATGTTACAACACTGGCCTTTTAGGTATTTCCTTTTGTTTAACCATAACAATTCTCTAAATCAGCAGGTATTTTTTTTTATTATGAGAGCTTTCAAGAACACACTTGATTTTTTTAGAAATGACAAGGGTACGCCTCTTTAGTTAACACTCTTCCCTTACAAGCAGCTTAAGAAGCTCACTGCAAAGCAGTAAGGTGACACTCAGGAGTGGGAGGATAAGAATAAGAAGATACCTTACAATTTTGGAAGCAAAATTATGTAGTTCTGCAATGCTTGAGATGCTGATACTTCTCAAGCACATCCATAGTATTGCTAGTATTATGGGTGGGTCCATGTGCACAGCTACTTTCAGCAAAATTGTAGTTTACCATACCTTACAAGTTTCTAAGTACACTGCAGGGAATTTCAAAGGCTGAGTTTTTATCCCCAGAAAGCTGTGAAATCATTGCCACACAGCTGCTCCTCTACCTGCAAGCTTGGAATAGCCTTCTGCTTTTTCCAGCTCAGTGTGATGATCAGAAGACTTCCTCCTGCTGGAATACACCCAGGTTTTTGCAGCTGGTCTGCAGCAATCTATTTTCTCAGCCAGACAAATGACAGTGAGAGAAACAGAACTTAATATCACCTGGAAATTCTGCAAACAAGTTATGTGTTTACTAAGATTAACTGGGATTTGTAGCAGTTGTATCGTGCAAGCAATAGAAAGCAGCTTGGGCTGGATCTGCGGAGGTCAGATGGGATGTAGAGATATATCAAACTATGATCTCCATCCCACATGTCCAGGAGTGATTTTAGTCTCCAGCCACATCATCACCAGTCACAAGTTTTGCTGAAAACATATATCCTATTAATATTTGTGCCCTCTAGTATTCTGTTCCCAGACTAATGTTATACCAGCTGTTTGCAAGGCTAGAGCTGGAGGCAAACGTGATTGATTTCCCTGTCAAAGGTGTCCTCTATCAGGGACACACCAGGTAGAAGTGGCAAATTTGGCTGAGTCTGACACTCCTGGCCAAATGCTCTCTGTTAGGTCCCCACTATTCCTTCTTGGAGATGTGGGCTCCGAACAATTCCTGATGCTAAGGTAGCAAAAATGGCCCATTTCAACCAGGGATGTGCAGCTTGTTCTCCTGGTGAGAGTCAGTGAGATTTATAGGCAAAAGGCAGATCAGACAGTATCCTTTATCTCTTAGGTACAAATCACGTACACTACTTTGTAATAGTGAAGAGCCAACCTTGCTTCTCCTTTTTGAATTTGTTAAAATATCCTGGAGTACATGATTAGAGCCACCGAACCGTGTCCAAAAGCAGCTACAGGTAAAGAGAAGTATGGATTGTGTGGGAAATACTTTCTTTCAGGGAGTCTAGTTTGCACAGTTTATGGCTGTTTAGCAGAAACTATATCTAGGGAATCAAGTGGTCTGAAACCAACCTTCCCTCTCCCCAAAGGGCATTTATGCAGTCCAAGAGATGCTTTCCTGGGAGAGATGATTTCATGCTAGATGTTCTTCAGAAGAGCCTTGCTTCACTGGAATAGGCTTCTACTGTGGCACAACACTTTCTCTCTTGTGTTCAAGGTACACTGGCAGCAGCATTTATTTGTTAACCTCTGAGGCCATTAGCCTAATGGCCAATGCACGGCAAAACTTATTTGTATAAAGAACAGTGTCTGGTACAGAGGATTAGCTAAACTTTCTATGTGGTCTGGTTACACTGAAAATAAGTTAGTGCTTCAGAGATTTTGAATGGTATTTTTATTAGGATAAATTAAGGTTATAAGTATCAATATTACTTAAAATTATATTAACACAGCATACCAATTCTTAGAGATTTGTAGAAAAAGAAGGCAATTTGAGCCAATCCAGGACAATCTGGTTCTCATTTATGGAAGCACATTCAATTCCTCTGCTTTCAATTTCTCATTGTGATGATTTTGCACAAGGTTGAGCAATATCTTCATTCAGATTTTTCTTTCAGACTACTTTATTATTTGGAAACAGAACAGAAAGATAAGTAATAACACTGATGTTAGTGCTTTTCTCTTTTACCTGATCTCTGCAAAAGTCAGAAAGGACAATAAAGAATTATGAATGTACATGTAACATTGAGAGGCCCCAAGCATGGCCTCTTAGCATTTTTCATGGAAATTCTAGGCAGATGTATCTAGTGGATTTCTGATTTGCAGCCATCCTCTGCTCTTGTTGTGTTTGATGAGTGCTGGGGAAAAAAATAGCTGAAAAAATCAAAGGCAGAAAGATATTCTGTAAAGTGGCAATATCTAAAAGCCTGGTGTTGTAAATGTTCCGTTTGGAGCACCCTTTGAAGTGGCATGGAATGCACGGGATACCTGCCTATTCATTTAGCCACTGATAAGGTCCTAATTAGCACAGCACTCAGAACCTCCCAAATAGTGAAGTATAGAAGTTACTATGGCTTTTACTTCCTTCCTTTGCGGCTGTAAGTGAAACAGCTTCTAGGGGTTTTGCTTTTTACCAATGTGCGTGTTTGGTGTACTTGTAAATACCTCACTAAGTGAAAAAAAAATAAATAGATCAACAGTCACAGAAGGAAAACCTGTTTTTATTGCTGGGAAGTCATGGATTCAGTACTGATCTGAGTCATGCACGAGAATTTCTGTGGGTTTAGGTCAAGCCTCACTTACAAACTCTGGCCTGCAAGCTAACACTCTCTTCAGTTCTGTGCAGCACAGCAGGCAGAGTGAGTAATGATTGCTTCTCTGTCCAGGATTGGGCCATCAGACCCTTAAATCCTAAAGTTTATTCCAATGGCTATGTTCCAGTGCACGGAAGTGCCTCCTGAAAGCAGAACTGCAGGATCAGGCCCTTCAATTTTAAAAAATGACATTTAATATGGACAGACAAAGGCACTGGAGAAGAACACAGTGACTCTCTGTATACCTGGAGGAGGAATAGTAGAACAAAACAAGCTTTTCTTTAACCACAACAGCAATCTTCTAACAGCAGCGCCCACTCAAAAGCATAGAACTCAGAGGTTGATAATCATCTTTCAGTTCAGGTTATTGCATGCAATTTTTCACATTCATTCAGTTTTCTTCGTACAGCTCTTAGTAAAGTAACTCCTTTAACAATAAAAGCTTTTATGGCAGCCCATTACATAGGAGAACTAACCACTCCTAGTTTTTTTATTGGCTTCTTGGAATATTTATAGCAGTCTTTGTTCTCTTTGCAAGCTTATGCATTTGGGTGTGTATGAAGATTTTTCTATTTTTTCTTTTTACTTTGGCAATTGGTTTTGACAGCGAAGTACATATATTTTTACATCTGTAAGGCTTTAAAGTTTTATATTTGTTTTCCTTTATATATTATTACTGGCATCAAAGCCTACATTCAGTCTGCTCCTCGTGGTTTAACACTTGTACTGCAGAATTTTCAGGTTGCCACCATGCTACCTCTTCTTGATAAACTTATTACACTCTGCAGACAAATAAATTATGAAATTGACTCCATACTAACAAATCAAAGAATTTGCTTGGTGTCTAAAAGGACAGATTAAATTTCTACTCCAATAATTTTAGAGAAACACCTCACGTTAAAACAATAGATTGGCATTCTTGCAGGAATCACCTCAGCAGTAACTCAAACTGTCACATGACTTATTTCTGCATAGCATTTTGGACTCCCACAACTTTTGATAAAGCTTACATAGAACAAAAAATGGTCCCAAATAGATTCTGGCTTTGAATATCTCTATCCTGGTTTTCAAAGCTTTTAATTCAATTTTATATTCTTCCTTTCACAAACAACAATCTTTTACTGTTTACATCATCTTCATGAAAATCATATAAATATTGTAATCGATGGAGGAATTCAAGATATATATATACGGCTTTTCTTTCTTTTCCAATATAATGAAAGAAGAAATTGTACTAACCAAACTGATGGAACTGTTGAAATTAGAAGGAGAATTATTTTCTCATTTGTCATGTCCAGTTCAGAAAATAATCTTTGTACTAAAAGCTAAAGCAATACAAATAATAAATAGTAATATTAATTATCTAGTAAATAACTTCTTGAATTTATTGTGCACATATTTATGGAATAGATAATAAACAATAGAAAGGATCCCTTTCTTTTTGATCCTAAAATTATTAAATTAATTATTGTTGAAGTGATGTGAAATTTCTGATGTGAAGTGAGGTTTTTGTAGTGTTCTTAATAAATACAAGAATGTTGTAATAAACACATTTTCTATGATATCTTTCACAAAGACTTATTTCCCTGGAGCTTTGCTGCTGTTGGAATGCTACTAGGTAAATGGGATCTTAATTTTCTTATTATTATCTTTTTAGCTTGCTATTGGCTTATTATCTAATAATACCAAGCAAGTTATTTGGACCTTGATAGTGTATAAAATAAGTTTTACTGTGTTGACTTGGGGAAGTTTCTTTCAATGGCTTTATTAGGTGGGTGTATCACCCCCACTCTGGAGCTATAAAAATACCCCGTTCCATTGTAGAGACTGGTGGGGTTTTTATGGGTGAATAGTGATTGTGGTGTTATCCCTAAATTCTGATTTGGGAAGGCCCCACAAACTCACTCAGGGCAGTCCTCATCCTTTCTACAGGGGATAGTTTCAGGCCATTTCTTGAACTCCTCGTCTCCCTCTCATTTCCTATTCCCTGGGAAGGGAACATTAGGCTTTTAAGTGACAATCTTCACCTCCTACAAGCCTGGAGAGAGTCCTGGCTCTGCAGGCTCGTGGGTCAGGTCCAGCAGCTCTCCCTGCCCTGGGGCTGAGTCTGGGAAAAGACCTCGTGTGACCCCCCAAGCCAGTCCCACTACTTGCAAAGAGATGGAGTCCAAAGAAAACGGAGTCAGCAAGGACTAAGCATCTTCACTGGCCTATTTCACCTACCAGCAGGTCACAGCTCCTGTGTGGGGAAAAAAAGTGGAAAAGCTTTTTGTCCCTGTTTTGAAACATGTCTCTTAGGCTTTAACCAGACCTGGTCATCACAAGACAGTGGCTGCCCCTGAGCTGTAAGAAAGGGTGCAGAGTGGAAGTAACTTTGGTGATGTAAGTCACTTTGGTGGTGACCTACCTCATCACATCAGGTTTTGCTTGGAAACCACTGTTGGGTTTTCCTGGGATATTTTTTCTCTTATTTTATATTTACATATATCTATGTACGCAAACAATGGGATGGGAATGCTGGAGCAGCTGTCTCAAAGCCTTTAGTCTATCACAGCCGTCAGCCTCATGTTACAGAGCCAAGCAAGGGAGATGGAACTGCTTCAGCTGCTAGCACAGCAGACGAAGTTCTCTTTGTTACAAAGTCTTTTAACAGCTTTCTAGCCAATAGAATAATATTAAAAGCTGACAAGCATTTGCTAGGCCAATTAATAAAGCTTCAGGTACATCTTGCTTTGAACAATGCTTGCTTGTAATAGCTTAAAACAATGGATAAAGCTTCATTATTAAACTTACATATTTCTGCTACCTTGCTTAACATATTTTCCTGAGACCTATCTCTACACAGCTCACAGCCCTATTGTTTCTTGTCCTTGCATCATCAGCATTCTTGCATTTCTCCATCCTTAGATTTACTTTCACACAGCTTTTCTGAGAGTTTTATACCTTTTCTATTTCCCACAAACCACTACTGACTTCTGTCTTCAAGACCATTGTAGTACCTGACACGCCACATCTGTTTCACCATGTCTAAATGGAGAGAAAAAGTGCAATGTGGGGAAAAAAAGCCCTGAAAACTGGGGAACCTCTTCTATAGGCGTGAATCTCATCCCTGCCCTGCTCCAGTGAGCATGGGAGACCACACACCATTGCACAGAGAGGTGACAGACCTCACTGACAGCAATCTGCCACTTAGGTGTGACAGGAGCCTGGTAATGAGACACACTGTGTGTGAGGAGCCAGCACCCGTGTGAACAAATAGGAGACGCATCTGCAAGATGCAGCTGATACTGGGGAAAACAGACAGTATGGCAAGTTGTTTCTTCTCTGCATAGAATACCATGCCAGGTCCTTGGTCCTATGGCTTAAGGTCTTTAACCAGTCAGACTCCAGCTGTGCTCGTCCAAGACAATGTGGCTCAGAGTACACAGATGAAACCAACAGGACAAAATGTTGCAAGTCACAGTGTGACTTTTGGGGAAAATTAAACACTGGAGACTTACCACCGCACATGAAATGGAGAGTGGCAGTGAAAAACAAAATGAAAAATAAAGAAATGTCTTATTCAGGTTTTCCTATTAGTAGAACTCTGTGATAATGACCTTTGTGAAGGACTCACAGAGACTCTATGAAGTGCCTCAGCGTCACTCATTTTATGATGCAGTTTATGCAGAAAGTATCTTTATCCTATTATAATAATAGTTGTAAAGAATAGCTGTGATACCCATGCCAGACAGCAGATCAGACAAATTGGCTCTGGAAGGAATAATCAGCGTCCCTTAACTCAACATATCTTTCAGCAGTCTGAAAGAAGCATATAAACAAAACCTTAGCTTGGATATCAGTATACAGATTAACTAGAGGCATTTTCATTCTGCCATTGCACTACGCCTTGTGTATTCAGCCAAACAATTCTTAAAGGATTGTAACTCCTCCTTGTTTGAATTCAAATTTGTAGAAATTCAAACTGCTAATGCAGGGTAAGATTCAATAAGCTTTGCAAACTGCTTAAAATTATACTATAAATATTATTTAGACATATTTGTAGGCTTATGCATGATAAGTCTATGAAAACAATAGCAAAACACTATTTTATTCCTTCAAACATTTTTAATTTTCATCATGCCATTACATTTTTTCAATTGAAGTGAAACATAGAGGCATGTTAAAAGAAAGCATAATTTGACTTGTTTGAAATTATTCCTCTGAGACTTGAAAGAAAGAAAAGTCAAAAAATGCATTAGAAATCAGAGTTAGAAAGAAGTCAGGGAATGTATAACCTTTCAAGATTTTTAAAACGTAAGGCATAAATAATGTTTGTTTCTTGGTAAATAGCAATCATATGCATAAAATGGGAATGAGCTGTAGAAAGAAATAAATCAGAGAAAGTCTATTCAACTGAAATCCTAGGAACTTTAATGTTGTGGAACACTGTTGGACTGCTTCAGTTTTGCAAGTCCTTTATCTCAGCTGAAAGGTGAAATTAGCAGCTTTCTCAAAACCCTGGGAAGCTATTGTGTCAATGCTACACACTGGAGACCACTGTTTGATGCCAGTGCCACTAGTTTAGATGAGCACTGCAATCAGGAGCATTAGAAGTGAGTTGGTGAATTGCATTGCATGAAGCAGTGGAGCTGCTTACAGACAAAAGAGCTGAATGGGGTTTTATACATGTCTATAAGATACAATGAAGACAAACATACCAAGCACGCAGCTGAATTCAGCAACATTAAAGCAACTAACCTAGAAAAAGAGTTGGGGAGAGAGGTGAGATGAGGGGAGGCCACCCGAATAAAAGAATTTGTTGATAAAATGAATTGTAAATTCAGACATGGCTGTACCACTCCCTGAAATTTTAATACTGTGAGGAATGATGCATCGAACTTGTCTCTCAGAAGCTACTGCTCATAGTTTTCTGCACTTTAAGAGGTCATATAGTTTGTGCAATTCAATTTGAGGAGGAGATTACTTCATTTCTTTCTTTCTTTCCTTCTTTCCTTCTTTCTTTTTCTTTCTTTCTTTCTTTCTTTCNCCTTCTTTCCTCCCTTCCTTCCTTCCTCCCTTCCTTCCTCCCTTCCTTCCTCCCTTCCTTCCTGTCAGCAAAGCATCTTTAGAAAATTTATAATCTTGAAACAGCCTGTGGTCTTTGTTTCATTCATATCAGGCTAAAACAACTACTTACAGGTATTTGTTCTCTTTTTTATATAACCTATAACTTTTTTGGTTTGATTTTTGGGTTTTTTTCATGGATGTAGAACAACTGAAAACATCCTGTGAAAAAAGCTGAAAAACTTGTATATATTTACTCATGTGTGAAAGCATAGAGGTATCACATTCTGAAGATCATTATCATAAATGATGAGAAATAAAACAATCTTTCTGTTAGATGAGGTTTATGAGAATATCCCTAGACAATTCATTAGTTTTAAACTGACATGAAAATCAATTAATTTTAATAGGGAATAACAGATTATGTGCTTAATAATTCATCTAATTTCACGATGCAAAGTGAATTAGACAATGCAATGTAAATCTAATAGCAGTTGTAACCACATAATTTGACTGTTTGTCAAGAGCAAAGCATAGTGAAATGATTGAGAATTACACAGAGTGAAAAACATTAATTGTGTGTAAACTGAGTGACAGTTTCTTGTAACCCTGAAAGCCTGTGAGTTCAGTGTAATTATTTCTATTAGGTCTTTCTCTAAAATTGTTCTGTATCATTAATTATGTATTCATATTAAGCAGGCAAATTAATAAATAATACAAAATAACTTTTCCATGAATTTTTTCAATTCAGAGATGCTATGCAATTGACAGAGATTTTATAGACTGAAACTATGTGAAAATTGTTTTATAGTCTGCATTAATTAATCAATAATGGCCTTGAGAGCTGGCATTTCTGCCTGTTAATGACCAGCTGAAAGAGTTGAGGACCCGACGTGGAGCAGGGGGCCCTTAACCCATGCGGTCATTCACGCTGGAGAAATGCCCGACCCCCAGGTCACTGTTGCTGTTAATCGAAGCCATAATAATTGTTATGGTTATTTTTCCATGCACACAGAGCAGTCATGTGCTTTCTGTCTGAGTGGCATTTATTTCAGGTTGAGGGAAAGAACAAAACGGGAAAGAACAAACGTGGGGCCTTGACGAGCAAAATGGCAGCTCGGGGCGGCTGTGGGTGACAGACGGAGCGCAGAGCACCAGCAGGGAGACCATGGCCATCCCAGCTGATGTCTCACAGGACACACGACTGTGTTGAAGCACAGATGTTGTATAAAGAGATTGTCCTTCCGTATGTTTGAAAATATACATGTTGAAATACATGTTGCCATGGATACGGGTCTGCCTTTGGAGCAATAGTCTCTTTCACTTGGTAGTGACACTGCAGTAACCTATGGAATCAAGGAACATCTCACCTCCTCGTGTTAATATGAGAAAAAAATGCAAAAAACACTTCAGAAACACTCAAAGTGCTTTTCTTTTTGCAACAAAATACAAAGGAATCGAGGCCAGGTTAAAGGAGACTTTGAGCAAACTGATCTAGTGGAAGGAAGGTATCCCTGCCTGTGGCAGGAGGGTTGGAACTAGATGATCTTTAAGGTCCCTTTCAACCCAAACCATTCTATCATCCTATGAATCACAACTTTGTGGATGCTTTTTCTAGTTTATAGTCTGAAGAAAAAATCTTGTTAGCGTAATTTAAGCCAGAAAATGTGGTGTGGCCTATAGCACATGGGTTCCCATCCCTCTCTCCTTTACCAACAGCTGGGATTTGAGGTACACAGGCCAGCACTGGAGATGAAGAAGCTGATAGGGCAGGGTGTGAAAATCCACCAGCCATCTGTGCCAAAGGGATGGAAGATACCAATTCTCCACATTCTACCAAAAGCAGAAAAAACCTTACCTCCTCTTTGAAGAGTAAACAGCAGTTTTGGCACATTGAACAGAAAGATGGAAGAAGCAGGTTGTGGACATCATCCTGAAACTGCAGATCTGGACAGGAGAGAACAGTATTCACATTCCAGGCTGAAAGGACTTCTAGCAGACCTAGTCACCATATTTTGTGAGTCCTCTCCTCTACACTCACTTTTGTCATCCAAGCAACACTGCCTACTGCGTGTGAAAGAAAGAGACATTTACACTGTAGTTGGCTCTTGGAGACGTATTTTTATACGTTGAATTAAGGTGAGGAAAGAAAACCTGAAGTTCCCAGCCTTCTCCTTGTTCCTTCAGATTTGGAGAAAGGAGAGGAGAAGAAAAAAAAGAGGAGCCTCCTTGGCTGCACATCTACTGCTCCACAGTATGCTCTTTTTGGGGCCCCCAACTCTATCAGTTATGCAGGAGGAAGCACAACAGAAAAGTCAAAATAGGAAAGAGATACATACATAGGCTGAGCAAAGAAGAAGAGACAAAGAGATATCACAAAAAGAAAATAGATCATCATCAAACTGGATAACGCACTGGTCTTCTCCAGCGCACCTGCCTGTTTTCCATCCATCTGCCAAAGAGCCAAAAGGAGCTCAGTGCTCCTGAACTTCATTCAAGGCTCATCAACGTGTGTGCAGATTAGGTGTAGTTTCTTGTACGCTACTGCTTAAAACAGTGCACCTAAGGCTGGTCAGAGAATTTCCATGAGAGCTGTAATGAAGTCTAAGTTTCACTAAAACTTTTGTATCTGGTTGTTAACAAGTAGCTTGATATTCCTGGCACACCCATTACCTTCAATATCCTTACCAACCAACTGACAGTTTTGGTTCCTTCACTCTATGACCACAACTATGAAGACTTTCAGATTTTGTAGGACCTTCAGCGTAAAAAACCTTTTCTGGCTGATCACACTTCTGTCAGCTTCTAGTCTTGATCCACTCCATGCCAGGAATAAAGCATCCTGGTTGATACAAAGAACAAATTTTCTATTTCTGTAACTAGGAATTCTGGGAGATTTCAATAAAACTATCATTGGCAAAAAAAACACAGGAATATGTGTTACTTAAAAAGTTTCTCTCTGTCTAATCACTCCTACTCTTTTTGAAATTAAATGCTGTTTATTGATCTGTTGTGTAATGCAATGAGCCAATCACAAATACAACTATGCCTGGCACTGTCTCAGAAACAATTTTTCTTAGCTAACTGAATGCACCTAAGCAACTTAACTGTTAAGTGCTTGTCATTTGCATGCTTAAAGTATGATTTCCCACATCTGTTAATAAAAACAAATTTGCTAAAAAGAAAACTGTTAATATTTATGCTGACAGTGTTAAAAGCAGACATAGAAAATATGAAAAATAGAAATACTTTACATTTCAAGAAGCCATAAATTCAAGCCCAAATATTTTCATTTCAAAGGCAAAAAATTTGGTAATTAGTGTTATGATTCAGTCTTTGCAACTCTTACGCCTTTAATTGTTCTAAAACTTGGCACTAGAGTACACACAGAAAATCTGAGCAAATTGTCTGAAAGTCCTCAAGAAATTTAAAATAAATGCTTAAATGAATCTCTCACTACTGGCACACAACAAATGCCCAGATGTATTCATAGTGATGCGCCCAATTAAGTTTAGAAGAATTGCAAGAGTTCAGTTTCAGCAGGTTCCTATTGATTCTCCTAGTTAATAAACAGTTAAAGGATGAAGTGAGTTTTTAAAAAATATAAGTGCTTTAAAGGTTCTTGAGAGGAAAAGCATAGTACTAAGTGGTCATGTGGCTAGTGCCATTCATCTTGGTAGTGACTATCTGTCAAAAGTGGCAAGAGCCCTGTTAACAGCCATGACCTGTGCTGTAATGAAGGGAGAGTGCACAGCAAAGTGTCCATTATCAGGCAGTTGGGAGCAGTAAATTGGTGCAGTTTGCCTCAATCTTGCAGCAAGTTGAGATGTAAGATAGGTGGGGATCAGCAAGCAGCAATTTTATCCTATGATCATTTTTGTCAGATCACATCAGAGTAGGAACTTACTCAGATTCATTATTTCAATTAAATAAGTTTCCTCATTAAGTGACCATTGCCAGGAACGTTTTCTGTGGTCCTGTATTTATAATTGCATAAACACACCTGCTAATATTTGGACAGGGAGCAGTGATGGAGAAGCAGTAAGGTAAACGACACATTAAGATGATAGTCAGGTACAATCAAACAAATCTTGCACCCTCTCAACGGGGCTAACAGCTTGCAATAAAATAGGCAACCTCTGTTACCTATACACTAACCTAAGGTGCTTACATCCAGTTCTAACTATTAAAATTCATTTCAGACTGTTTGCAAAACAACAAAACACTCAAGTAAAATTCCACCTGCGTTCAATCCCATGCAAATGAATTGATGCTATTACCATTTCCCTGGGGAACAAGCTCAAAACTCCAGGTGACGCCCAATGTTTGCTCTTGGGTGCATGGAGATGAAGAATTTTGGATGAACTCTTAAACTATCAGGCAGACTCAACCCTTAGGGACCCTCCAGTAAACTAGACAGCAAACAGAAGACAAATGTACTTGTCACCACCGCTCACGCACTGCTTTGCAGCAGCAAAAGCCTTTCAGATCAGCCCATCTGCTTTCCAGACAGAGATGGTTAGGGATGTATTTCCCTAATCACATGTTGTCCCTTTTCCTACCACATAACCTAAATGAGGAATACTAAAACTTCTGTAATTCTGTAATTCCTGTAATTCTGTACAGCCCTTCATTATACGTCTCTGCCAAATTCTTCCCCTATTGTGAGAGATGTGTGCTTTCCCTGCCAGCTCCCAGCCACACAGGTAGTTGGGATGATGGGCAGAGGTAAAGCTCACGCCCAAACAGCATTATATTGCAAATGGTCACAGCTTTACCCTGTTCCCCAAAGACCCCACACCAGCACCTTCCCCATGTGGGTCAGTGCTATAAAACTGAATAGCAAATGTGGGGTTTTTTCTTTCCTTAGGTGTATTCAATCAACAGATGGATGCCTTTTTCTCTCTTAGTCTCTGTGTCAGCAGTGCAACATCCAACTTTAAAAGAAGGAATCAGTTTCTATTATATGTTAATAGATATCAACATGAAAGAAAAAAAAAGCTTTTGCAACATTTAAGAAGTTGCACTTTTACTTTGTCTACCTCAGCAGGTTTTTAAATTGGATAAGGGACCAGGGAAAATGTGCCTTGGCTCTCCTTTTGTTGACAGTTTTATATTTTTCATTTCAGTGCCAAAGGAAGATTTCAGAACTGGAAAGAAGGGGAATATTTTGGCCCTTTGAAGTCCTAACCAGCAAGTGAACTGTGTGAACCAGCTACAAGGATGGGCAAGCTGCAGCCACCTGAGCTGGTAAATGCAGACATGAGTTTGGGTAATGGTAACAAATTGAGATGATGGCAGTAGATTAAAAATGTACTGCTGAGATAAGTAGAGGTTGGGGTATATTGTAGAATGTGGATCTCTCTCATAGCCCTGAAATGTCCCTCCCAGTTCACCTCTGTACTTAGGGCACAAGTTAAAAACACTGCTGATGGCCTTAAAATAAGTAGAGGATCTGTTGTAATGAATTCAGAAGAGGCTTATTAACAGTTCTCTGGAGATTTTGATAGATTTTAGAATACCTGATAGGAACAGGGTCTGTTTATCCATTTCAGACCTTTACTTCAAGTTAAGGGAAAAAGAATAGTAGAAAATAGCACAAAAACAGAACCCAACAAAACAAGGATGGTCAGTGACAGCGCTAAACTATCCCAGGGTACAATACAGATAACAACAGGATGAGAAAAATAGACTGAAATGCAGATCTAATCTGTCCAAAAATAGGGTGAAAATTAATTTCCCTTCACATATTACCACAAGTATAACTATGCACTCAACTCATGTTGATGCTGGGATCCCCACCTGCAGGCACGTTGAGATTGCTTCTTCATTTTTACTTTGCTGTAAAGCTGTCAGCATTTCTTACACAACTTACATGTGCTGATTATCAGGGCTACCCAAGCAATACCCAGGATTTTTATGTATTTGGGTTGTATAAGGCCTGCAGAAGAGGAGTTTTGCTTGTAAAGTGAGGCTGGTCTTTCTCACAGGTCACAGTGTACTACCAGAAACGCAGAGCTAGAGGCACAATGCTGAAACACAAGTGATGAAATCACCACTGTTCATACAGCAGGAAAATATTCATTTTGGAGGGGCTGGAACCATCTGTTACTACCTGTATAATGGCACTTCTTACAACTTGGCAGCTAAAACCAGGCTGTAAAGGGGGAGTAGAAGCTGCAACTTTCTCTCTGTGTCATTGCAGGGTGCTGAGAAGTGAAGGGAAATAAAATTGTCCAAATTAGTTGATACACAGGCAAAACTGTAATTTTTGAGGGGGGGAATGTTTACCTTAAAAGCTGTGTAAATCAGCTTGAAACTGAATTAAACAGGTGGCTGACCACCTGTACATAATGATTAACTGTACTTACACAATAATTTATGTGAAAATACTGTCAAACGCTGATAACATCACATCTGCTGCTACTGTACTATTGTGCAGAATGTTTGTATTTATTATTTCTTTGAAAAAACTGTTAGGTGTTGCTGATCTTTCTTCCCTGTGTTTTGCCTTGAGGTAAAGTGTTTGCACCGGAAAGTTTACTATTCTTCCTACAGTTATAAATTTTGAAGTATCATATTGGTGCATATTTGGCCATTTGAACAAAAATTCTGTAATTTTAAGTACTGAAAAGTACCTGAATTAGTCTGATAAACCATTACATTTTTAGCATTAAAATTGTTATTGAACATCTTACTACTTATTAGATATTTAAAATTGCTGCTCTGCATATATTTAGACATGCTGGATTTTTCTTTACCTTTGAGAATATTATAAACAAAATGCCTTGATCTTCATTCAAGTTCTAATTTATGCAAGTAGAATCATATTCTTGCCAGACACTATTTTAAATGAGGAGTACCTTTAGGTCTGTGAATTTACACTGTTAGAAGCAAAATCAGAATGAGATTGCATGGCCTGTGTTCCCATTGAAGGAAGTTAAATTTGCATATGAAAGTACAGTGTTAACCCAACACAACACAAAAATGAATTTTGGCTGCTGCCATCACCACACCATTCATCCATCCAACACTCAAGTGAAATGCTATGAAAGAGCTCCAGAGTCCATGCAGGTTTACAAAGGAGAAGGTAAAATTCATATCAGTTTGTTATAAATAGAGCTGAAGACAAATGATTTAGGACTTGTTTCATGAGCTTTTCATCCAGCCCTCTTTTGAAAGGGCTTCAGGTTCCCTCAGTGAGATGTGGATGTTCCCAGCTTATTGTCACTTCAGCCATTCACTGGCAGTTTCCAGTTGTATCCAACCTCCATCACAGTGAGAGAATTCAAGCTTGGTGACACTCTTACATCTAACACTTGGGCTCCTGCACAACTAGAGGTACTACAAAATGCTTGGGAATGGCAAATCAGATTCAATGGATTAGAAAAAATAGTAACAACCATATTTTTTTTTTTAAATGTTAATATTATTCCGCTTAGAGCAGCATGTTCAATTCATTGTACATTTACGTGTCTGAAGGAAATCAGTACAGGAGTTTTCAAATTCTTCATTAGTTATCATAAATTCAAACCCTGAACACACATACAAAACTGCTTTTTGCTTATTCCATGTCTCCATTGAAAAAAAAAAAAAGTCTCCAATTGCAGCCACTTTTCTTTTCCTGGAAAAATATAAAAGAGAGTAATAAGGTTATTATCGCTATACCATAAAGTATTATGTCATTTTCCTAAATTAGTCCTAGTAACTAATATTAGAATGCCAACAGACAGATTCTTATCTGCCTGTACCCCTGGAGAGACCTCTCAGGGCAATGATAAAAGGAAATTTAGGGTTGATGAGAATGCTGATTGTAAACTCTAAGTTATCAAAACAGGTCCAGGATTCCCCTTGACACCAGCACCCACGAAAAGAGGACACACACAATCACTTCACCAGTAGCAACAGAGCTACTCATAGAGCTGCCTGTGTGCTGCTGTGCCTGTTCTGTTATCCACAGCTCCCGTTTCTGTGTTGCTGGTTCTCTGCATTCACAGTAGAACAAATAGCATAACTATCAGTTAGGAGAGCTTCAAACACCAATTGCAGTGGCAACATTTCTAGTACGATTAAAATTCTAGCCTAACTCACATTTGATTTGGGGAGTCACTACTTCTTAACAGGATAAATGGAAGAATCCATTGAAAAAATACATAACATGTATTTTCTGTCTCCAGCTGAGTCTGTATAGTCAGTTGGCCTCTGGACCCTTGGATTTTATATCTATCCCATCACTTTCCAAGCTATAATTCACTCCTTGTCTTTCAGCACTATGCTAACATGAACAGGCTTTTTTTTTACCACACAAAATCCTCTGACAAATACATTTGATGACTCATAATTGTTCTGCTTTGTTTCTTGCAGGGATGCCAAGAGCATTATGTCCATTGCACAGGAGTTGACTGAATTTATTAGCACTTACCATTAATATTAACCATATCCTTTCATTTAAAAAAAATCACCACCACCATTGCGAAGGATTTCTTTTTTATAAAAATATAGAACAGATGTAAATCTAAAATAATCCACTCAAATAAGTGTTCAGAAAAAGACTAGAGGAAGAGGCCTATCATCCTTAATAAAATACTGGTTTGAAAGTGCCCAAAATCACAGCTCTGTCCCTTCTCTTTTTGGATGCCTCCACCTGTTCAAATTTTGGAGCAAAGATTCCCTGAGCATGGATTGCTTCAGTCTCTTCTGAGGTAATTTCTTTTTGTTACACAAAAGGTAGAAAAGGTCCTGCTACCCTGGCACTCCATTGTAGTTTCTAATTCACACCCATTGCATGAATTTTGCTCTTTCCCACATTTATAGAAGAAGTTAATTTCTGGAACACCCAGCACACGTATCACACTCCCTGCTCTCCCATAGAGACCCCCTTTTTCTCTTGAAACTGGCATGGCAAATCATTAATGGGCTGCAACACAAAAAGTACATAAAAAAAAATGTGCTGGTAGTGTAGCAGCTCTGCTTGGATTGAAAAGTATTCCCTTCATTTAAACCTCCCCAACACTAGTACACTGTCCTTTATAAAAAAAAGTTCTTGTCATTTTCTCTGTATCTGTGTTGTTATTGTCCCGCTTGATGTCAGACATCATGCCAACAGGGAATATTGGCAATTCTGCTTTTCAGTAATATAGATATATTTTTATTGTTACTGTTTTTTAACACAAAAAAGTAATTACAGTGCTTGTTTTGGTAATGTCACTGATAACAAACCCTCATAATTAGCATACAGTCACTCAATATTTAAAATTAGGTATTAAATGATGTTAAAATATAATAGCACTTTTTTCTGCCTCTTCATATATAAAAATTCTGGGACTATAGGCCTCAGAAGACTCTTGAACCAAAGACATTAGTCTTTAAGTTTTTTGTTACTGAATTCTGGTGAGCACTGGATTTATGAAATCCATGAGAAACTGAAAAATGTTACAATATGGTGGTTAGGACAGACATAAAATCCTTGAATCTATGACCCCTTATATTTTGATCAAGTTCTGCATTTCTAAAAATATTTTTATTTAGTTTTTCTGTATGGATTAGGTCTTGGTGTTGCATGGTGAAGCTGACAGACTGAATGGCCATGACGTGGTTTGCTTCTGGCAGTCTTACTAGGGTCACTCAGTGAGTTATTCTATATTTTGTGCCTGTTATTTCTGATTTGGATCCCACTGCTCAAGGCTACACTGAGGAACAAGGACATGGTCCTGAGGATCTTTCCCATTACTGTATACTTTATTTACAATAAATGGCTGTATGCATGCTGAATACATCCACTTCATACTACCTTCAGTCTCCCTAAACAGGAGTTTATTGGCCCATGCTCCTTTGATGTGAATATTAGACGTCAGCTAATGCCACTTGAATCTGCCAGCATTGCCAACAAGACATACCTTCAAAGAAAAGGTTTGATGCAGACATCATGCCTCCCTTTATAAATGCTTCCTTTACATCCTCAAAGCAATGTTATTTGCTACATGGCCTTTTAAGCAGAAGTTCTGTCCTTTGTGTGCAAGGTAGGACTGATTCTTGCAACCACATTTGCTCTAAGCAGAAACACATCATTTGTGACGTCCTTTGTCACAGATAGGACAATAAATCATACCACGAGTTTCTCATCTATACTTTTTGGCATCTTTAACATGGGAATTCAAACAGGCAGTGATCACCAATGTCTTTTATATGGGAAAGAATACTTGTCCAGCTAAATATTGGCTACAGGGGAGATTGTCCTCAAAAAGTTAGACTGTTTTGTGAAAAAGATTGGAAATCATTGCTTTATGACTGTGTAGCCCCAAAACAC
>VZTT01028590.1:9666-29769 GCA_013400855.1 Buphagus erythrorhynchus | reverse complement strand
ATCCCTCTATAGTAAACCCTACCTTAGTAGGAGATTTTTGCAAGGTTAATTAGTTCTATGGTATTCCTTCTAATTCTATTTATTCTTTTAATATCAGTTATTGTATGCTTTCACTTATTTATGTATTTCAGCATAGTAAGAGAAAATACAATTTTCGGATTGCATTATCTAACTCTGTCTCAACTACATGTTGTTTGTTTTTTTTTTTTAATTGGCATCAATACCTCTGCCATGCTTTTCAAAATACATAGTCTAACTAATTATTNTGCTATATCACTACATAGCAGTGGAAAACACATGGAGAAGGAGCATCTGGATCACTGCCATGTTCTTTGAATCTTTTTGAGACTGACAAAATACTTCACATTTTTTCATGTTAGAGAACTTTGAGAGAAAGGAAATTAATTTTATCATCAAAAGAATAAGACAACACAAAAAAAAAAAAAAAAATGAAAATTCCACCTGGAACATTTGCAAGGCAATGACTAGATTGAGCTCCATGTGATGAAGCTACAAATGGCCCTTGGGAAAGTCAAACTGAGAGCTGAGCTGCATTACTCAGGATCCACCTCTACTTCCACATAAGAAACTCTACAGAAATTCAAGAATAAATTAAATAACTGTACCTGTGTCTCAATCAAATGAGTTTTCAAAGCTCTTGCTCTCTCACTTAAGAGGTGACAATCACTAGACATGGTAAAAAATGTCTATTGCAACAACGAAGCACTCAAAATTAATTTCCCTCTTAGGAGGTTGTTGCCTAAATAAATTCAGACAAGATAATCCAGCAAGATTATGAGGTATGAATTGTTGTGCTTCTAGGAAATGAAGACCCCAAACTCCAAAAATAGAAAACACAGAGTGAAAGGCACACTTGTTCAGGTTAGGAAACTGCATTCAGGGCTTGCTTGCCCTTAACCTTTCTGAAAAACTCCCTGCTGGGCACCTTTGGCTGCACTCTCTGAAGCAGGATGTCACCCTACAAAGTAGCCAGTGTGACAGATCTACTATCCAAGAAGTTGTAAATCAAATATTGGTGGTTTTTTTCTAAAGTAAGATCTTATTTCCTCAACCTCTCTGCGTTCAAAAATAAAATGTCTTTCATACTGAAATTTAAAAGATACTGTGAGTTCTAAGAAGTAATCTTGAATCTCAGTATGCTCTGTCTAAATATTACATATTTGCTCTCTCACTAATTAATATAACACAAATATTGAGATTCTTCTTCTACTTAGTATATAACACATTTTTACTAATGAGAATCATAGTTATTAAAGAACAGTAGATCACTGTTCTAGCTGCAGTTTGCAGTGCAGTGAGTTAAAAAATAAAGCACAGCTTCAATCTCAAATTTCATAGATGGCTCTGTGGAAGTCAATTAAAATCTTGCCATTGATTTCCAATGGTGAGAATGTTCCACAATACATGTTTGGACTGTAAAAGAAATCAATACTATTTTGAGACATTTACTGGCTGAATTCTGTTTATTTTTAGTTCCCTTGATTCCTTCATGCAGACCAAGAGAAATTCAGAGGACTTTGTGGACTGATAGCTTAATGAATATGATTTAAACATGAGGCAACAGCCTAAATCATATAGACACTGCTTTCAGTTTTCAAAGTTTCCTTTTATTATCAGTGTGGGATTTAACACAGCAAAATGAAAAATTGACACACAAGTTGAGGAGTATTAAATGAGACAAAACACACATCCCAAATACTTTGTTGTTAATGATCTGGTTTTGTGTGAGCACATAGTGTATAGATATACTTTACATAAATCTGCCCTCTCCATCATTTGAAAATGAGCAAAAGTGAGTAATTTTGAAAGAATTTTTCAAGAAATTGTAGCAGAGGAAATCAGCTTGCAAGCTGAGCCCTTGTCTGCCCAGTTTTTGCCCAGAAGAATTTTCTCCAACAAAGTAAATCATCCCTGAAAATATAAGTTTAAAGAATACATTGAAATCAAATAGCTGTATCTGCACTTTAATAAGCTGCTGTGAAATGGAGCTTGTATTTTGACTTTAGTGTTCTAATTTTCTGATTTACATTGTACTTTAAAAAAACACAACAATTTTCTGCCTATTTTCAATTAAAGGAGATTATATAGTTTACAATATCTTTGCAGCAAGAAAGTTGGTAAACTAATATGTGGCATTCAGCATGATTGCTTCAGCTGCTGATATTAATATGTATATATGGGCTATAGTTTTATAAAATTAAAAGGAGAGCTTTTTTAAAATTTAAAGATATTCCTTCTATAGCTTTTCTTTTAAGTTCTTGAAAAGCAGCTTGGCTCTTTTCACATTTTATGAAGTGGAAAAGTGTTTATCAGTATTAAATGCAGTGCAGTGTACTCTACATACTGACATACAGAATAGGCACGTCTGCATTGCATGTTAGATAATATTGTTCTTTCACTATTTATCTACAAGGTATATACAATTTTCCTCAGAGGGAATATACACAACATGTTCATGAGACCCATACACTCCATCTGAGATGTTAAGGGAGTTACCTCACGAGACAGATCACACGCTCTTGTTTCTCTGCAAAAATTAGGTGGTACCTTAATTAATGCTGAATTGCAGCGGAATTCCATGTGAGCACTTAAAACACTCAGAAGGCTACAGAATGAGTTAATTATGATCAGTGTTATTACAGTGAATACCAAATGAATTAATAATGCTGGCACACTTAAAATGAAGTGCTAGCCAGGACTGCGGCAGAACGCGTAAGGTTAAACATTGTGTGATGAAAGGCGTTACGTGCTCAGCGGGAAGAAGCAAACTCGGTCTCTGCAGCTCCACACTCTCAAGCACACTGCCTGCCAGCATCACACACACTTCATATTTGAAGAAGTCAAATGCACATTTTCCAGCAGGAACAAGTGTTCAGCAACGCCAGGCACAGTTTAAATTTCCAGAGGGAGAAAACACACCCAGTAGAGAAGCAGCATTTTGTAGCAGCACTCTGAAAGTCTTCTTCTCCTACAGACAGAATTTTTCTAGGTGTGTATAATACTAAAAGAGTTCATTTAAAAGAAGCTGAGCACAGAAGGAACACCTGAATCTCCTGAAGCACGCTACTGCCCCGAGTTGTGCTGTCACTTAGCAGACACCGTATACTCTAGCTGGAATGAAACTGTGAAATACCATGACCTTACTATACCTAATAAATTATTGCTTCATAACCCTCTGAAGGTAACCTGCCTTGAATTCTTCATCAAATTTTTGTTTAGATATAATATATTGCAACAATTCATACCTACTATACATTTGAAAGGTGTGAAAGCATAAATGGATTTAATCAGATGTAATTATTTTTATGCCTAGTACTAAAAAATATGCAGAAATGAATTTATGGTAATTTGGCAGCCAGTGGGAATTGTGTTTATAAATGTTGAAACAGCTGTTGGCAAATGTAAGTGTTAAAGCAAGGAAAACAGCTTTTAACTTCTACGCGTCAGGTTTGCGATAAAGGAATCCTCGCTCCTTGTGAGAGCTGGGCTCTGATTTGATGCACACTTCCAGCTGCTGCCCTCAATTCATTCTACATCCAAAGGCACAGAAAAGAGATAAGAATTTGCCCTCTAAACTTTGACTAGCTCTTCACTGGATCTCCTGCTGTCTGTAACTACAAGCATGTGTTACTCAGTAATTCTTGGGGGGTTACTACAGGAGGAATGGATAACACGAGGACTTACTGCACTTCTCTATGCTTTAACTTTTAACATCTTCTCTCTAGATGGAGATGCCTGTACTGCCCCACCCTTACACATAGATCACATGCTTGAAGGTTTGTTAATGAAAAACGTGCACCTACTTAAAGCTGTGTCAGTGCTTAAATCCTGTGTTCTCCAGGGTGGGCTTCTAGCATTGCTTTCCCGATTTTAGTTTTAGGGTTTTAAACAGAAAGAGTCTATTTTATAGAAATATATGTATGCTACCATAATGTATGATAGTTCTGCATGCAGTACTCCTGGTAAGTTCTCATAGCTTGGCTTCTGTATAAAAATCTCAGCTAAAGTAATTTCTGAAGTTTTACATGGTATCAATGACTCATTTTGTTCTATATCTTTATTGTTTTATTTCCATGAATTCTAGCAGACAGGCTAAAAATACCTAGCTTACTCTAACAAAATTCCCCTTCAGGTTTTAATTCTAAATGCAATTATTTTATTTGAAAATAAGCGAACAACAGAACTAAAGCGGTCAGTAAAGTTGACATCACAAGGTAGGCTGGTGTCAGGAAAGTAACCTATTTATGAACTGGAAGAAATATCCTGTATGAACAGCAGTGGGGACTGACCTGTCAACACTTATGATATTCAAAGTCATAATTTTTAAACAAACAGCAAGGGTAAAATACATCATTACTGCATTACTGGGTAAGTACACTTTTGACTCAGAATATGTTACAACTTTTGCACATTATTTCCAATTTTGAAGATGTAACTAAGGCTGTGTACATCACAGCCTTAATCCTAGTATCTGACTTTATCAAATGATGGGGTTCTCTTTCATTCCTGTACTCTATGTTATTGTGGAAATCAGTAGCATTTCCAATAAATTATAGATTGACCAGTACTAAACGCTCTTTGAAAACCACACTCAGTCATCTCCTACTGAACCCTTTTAAGCTTCTATTAGGCTCCTTCGAAAACCATACAGTGCCCTCTGTTGACCAAAACATATTCCTTTAACATATTAAATATTTAATACAGAAAATGTTAGTTTCATCTTTTCTAATGATTCAATTTAAAAAATGCTAATTTTGAAAAGTGAATGTATTCCTGTAAAGACTGCTTTTAGAATGCAGAAGTATAGAAAAAAACAAAACTACAACCAACTGCATTACTAAATATTTACACATAATAATGGTGATTCGAAAAATACATACCTGGCAATGGTAGCTGAGAGCAATTTCTTTCCCTGTGTATGCACAGGTGTGCACACGTCTGTTCATTGGTGCCTACTGTCCTGAACATGCACATTTCTATTCATACTATGAAAAAAAATAGACTTCGTAAAAACTCAGAACAAACACAGATACTGCATGACAGAGCACACAGTGAGCAACAGAAAATGTGTGGTAAATGGTGATTGCTTAATCCCACCATTTTCTCCCAAAAAGCAAAACAGCTGAGTGCAGATTTCAGCTCCCATGTTGTCTCCATATGACACAGAAAAATTGATGGCTTGGCTTGCTGGCGACTCTTTGAGAATAAGTTCCAGCAAGCCTTGATAAAACAGTAAATTTTATTTGCAATTTCTGAGCAGGATTTTATAGGAGGATGAGAATAGTTCTATTTTTTTTCACATCATTTTTCCTTTCTCATCTGTTGGCCGAGTGAAAGCATTGTTATACTTAGGACTATTTCACATGTTAATTGATTGAGGATGTCAACACTGAAAGGGATTGACTTGCATTAAAACGTCTTCTAAAAAAACATATAAAATAACATCTGATATACTCTATTCGAATGTTGATAAAAGACTCACAAGTCATGATGAACATTGAGATAAATATTAGTTTATATTTAATCTAACCAGTTAATGAAATAGTTCCATTTATCCTGTGTAATGTACAGATAATGATTCATTTTTGGAAGTGATTGTTCTGTGTTATTGTAATAAAGGAAGAAGAATTTCTATTATTCTGTGTCCATTTGAATGTGTAGGGGGGAAAAAAAACTGTTGTGTAGTTTGATTTTTCTTACTGTGTAAGGACTTTGGTTCCAATTGTTGAAGAAATGGATCCTAATGCTGAAAGTCTGTGTATTCAGAAATATGGTGGCAGCTACAAAAACGCATGGACGATTCACCTGTTGAATCACATTAAATCACTAGTAAATATAGTAAATTTACATTTACTTCCTAATATAAAATATACAGACTTAACCAGATGTCTGGAAATAAAGAGGAAACATACAGAAACATAGTTCTTCACTGATCTTGGCTCTTTCTTGCACTGTATTTTTCTGCAAATTTAATTTTTTCCCTAATTCATAAATAAATCATATACTCATGAAATCAAGGTTTTAGTAAGTTGGGAATAAGGCAATATAATTTTTTTAAAGTATATTCATCATTATAATTTTTGCATAAGATCTTCATTTTCTTAGGTTCACAGATTAAATTGAGTTGTAAAATGAAACATGTCAAATACATTTTTGTGGAGAGAAAAAAAAAAGAAAGAGTAAATGTCAAAAGAAAAACACGAGTATTTTGGAAATTTTGCAATGTAGCTAACTAAATTTATAAAATAAAGTTTAGTAAAATGCAGAAAGAAGAAGAAGAAGACAAAACCAAACAAGAGTAACTAGACTAATAGATGTCCTCGCATTTTTTAAAGGAAATTCTCACAGTCATGAAAAATAATGTAGTGTAGTACTGCCAAACTGGAAGGAAGTAAAACGCTTTGGAGTGTGTGCATTTCAAACAAGCTTTCTTGGGCTTATGCGAACAGCTTTTACAAATTCCCCCAGAAATGATGGAGTTAGTAAGTGGAGATCTCTCCCCGCTAATTGCCGAATATTCCCATGACAACGCCCGATCCTCGTCCCGCGCCTTCCCGCCTGGCCCGGGCCACACGAGGGCGCTCTGCTGTTGTCTGTAACGCGCTGCGGCCCCTCCGGAGCTCAGGGGTGCGCCGTCTCACAAGGAACACTCTTTCTTCCCCCTTTTTCCATCTCATTTCAAAGACTGTATATTTCACCGCTTTATATAACGGGGTGATGAAATGATGGAGCCAAAAATCCTTGATGTGTCACTACATTTCTACCTCCCTATTGCCGTTCCGTTACTCGAGCGCTCACAAAATGTTTTGTTCTTTTGAGTATATGGGATACACCCAAAACCATCACTGAAGAGATTTGTTTTATGGACTGTTGGAACCCCACAGTGTTTAATATATTGTGTAGTATACTGTTTAATATCTTGAATTATATTAAATATATATTTAATATTTTAAATATTGTGTTTAATAAACAACCAAGTCTGAACAAGAAAATCCATCTCTCGAGTTTCAATCCTGACTCTGAGTGAAGGCAGAAGAAAAAAGAAGCCAGTCACTAGCAGCCACTGTGGCTGTTTGTGCAGCCACAAACAAGGGACAAATTGAACTCCTGGGCAGCATTAAAGAGAAGCAGAACTTACTCTCTTGAGTCACGCCAGAAGTGGGTGCAGGGCTCCCGTAGCACCTGAGAAGAGGGACTACACTGAAGGAACATACTGTGGGTGTGAACACACCTCCATGAAATCTGTTTTTCTATCCAGCTGTGCCTTGAATGCAACATATTATACAGCCAGCAGATAGTTGTAAGTTGTACTCCTTGTACCTGACCCTGAAATATCTACTCTATTCGTCACTTTAAACGTGATACACAGCCGCATTAACGTAGAAATTTTTTTCAATATGTATTTTCTAGTGGAATAAATAATATTTTCTGCTGTACGCAATAACTAAGAAACATTAAAAAAAAGTTTACAGGTATATTTATAAACTAGACACAGAAGACTTCTTTGTTTTTTCAGCACCCTAGACCATATATAGCTTTAGACCACACAAGGCTAATCTTCTAAGTAGATTTCCAAGTAAGCTTTCCAAGAACAAAGCTGTCCAGGAAAGGCATGGGACAGTCCTTTTTGTGCCCATGCATCACTCCTTTTTAGAACAGGGTGATTTTCCTTGACAGCTGCATCACAGCAAGAGGAGGGATGCTGATGTTTTCCAGCTTTTTAGACTTGTGACAGTCGATCTCCATCTGGAAGGCCTTTCTCTGCATGTCCTCATCAACAAACCACAAGCAAGCTTGGTCCCTTTAGCTGGGCCTTTATCAGGCCCATACTGGGTATTGGTATACAGTGACACACAGAAAGATGGATGAAATTCACTCTGTAGTTGTGGATTGTCTGGGGTATGTTTTGGAAATTTACCACCTTTCCACATTCAATTTTTAGTCTTCTTTCTTTCCTTGACCTTGACCACAAAATACATGACAACTAGAGGGAAGTTTGATTTCCTTCATAGCAATGCTCCTCCCCTGCACTCTTTGAACAAAGAAGAATTTCCCCTGTTCTACTACCACTGCATGTTTTTGTATAACTGTGCATTCTTTGATAAAATCATCAGGAAAGGGCATACTCTCAGCAGCAGCTTACTGCATTGGTGGCAACTGCTGGAAGTATGCTGAATTAGATGGGCCAATCTGTTATTGTCACAGATAAATCTTTTCTCTTGTTTGAAACTGGGAAAACACACAGTTGAAAATTGCTCCTGGCTCTAAGTAATGAAAGCACAATATATTCTCTTCATGCTGAATCCATCATAAGGTAAAAGTATATTAAGTCTCAAGTCAAATGACTTCCCAATTAGCCAGCCAGGTTTGTATCCATGAAAAATGCAAATTACAGATGAGTGATGAGATCTTGTATGTGTTACTATTTTGCAGTCTCAGACTTTTGAGCTGGAACGGTAGTAATAAATAATGTTTCTGAGTGCTCATGCTGTGAAATTACTTGCTGTTGTGAATACATCTCTTCACTACCTGCAGGTGCAGCAGTGAAAGTACAGGCACTGTTAATCACCCTCAAAGCAATGAAAGGGAAAAAAGGAAAGATCCTTCCTGGTAATATCTTTCATGTAAATCCTATGAATCTAGACAATACTTTATCTTCAGGAACTCAGCAGTGCACCTGGTTAGAGGATGGATTTGTCAGATATCCTTTCCTCTGCTCTAATCCCTTCCCTCTCCTCCTGCCTCTTAGAAAGGTCATATTTCATGCAGGAAAGAGCTCTGACCACTTCAGAGTGAGCAGGCAAAGGTGTTATCACACAGTTACCCATGAAAGGACCAGCCCTGCAAGTTCTAGACAGCCCTTCCCTGCAGGCAGATGCTGTTGGTGGTCACTACCTGCCTCAGCAGTAACTCCTTTCCTCAAGGGTGCTGAAATGGCATCTTTGAAATGTCAGGCAGTTTACTCTCCCCTTCAAGGTGAGGGCACCATGCAGAAGTTAGAGTTAATACAATTTATGATGCAGGTATTTCTTGTGTGGCACATAAATATTTCAAATATATCTCAAGTATTAAAGAGAACAGTTTTACATTAAAAATTTCCGTCTTTAATCCCTTCTGATGATGATCTCTGACTCTCCAGTTAATTTCATGCCATTGTTTAACCCATGCTCTCCTACCTTCTGCCTGCTTTCAAAGGTGTCAAATGGAATGTTGTATTATGTCAGAATAATGGGAGCAAAAATTGGGGTTTGTCAGAACAAGTCTGGCATTTTTTGTGAAAGGACAATACAACTTATGAAATGTCTGAGAGTGGCAATCTGAACATTTCCCTCTCTACTTTCCAGTTTTGCAAGGAAAACTTGTGTATACTTTGCACAACTGAGGAAACTGCCTGAAAAACACAGGACAGCTGGTAAAATGCACAATTAAGTTGAAACTGATGTTGGTCCTTCTGGGTTTCACATGTTCTACTTGGTAGCTTTTTTCCATAGTTTCCCTAGCTGCAATACAGGAGTGAAAATATTATGAGCTTAACATATTGGTCTGATAAGTTTTATTTCACTCAGCCTTGCAAAGTGCTTTAAGAACCTAGCTAATGTCAGCAAAATACAGGATAGGCTTTTTGTCCTCTCTCTGATTTTTATTATGCCTAGAAATCATAATGTTATAAAAAAATTATATTCATGTTTTTGTTGAAAATAAAGAAAGGGATGGAATATTTTGCAATTAAGATCATTTCTATTTGTGAAATTCACCAGCAATCAATCCTCACACACTGAAAAAAAAAACCATGTGATGTATCTATGACAGTTACACAAAGAACAATAATTTAATTTATCTTGCACATAGTTATTGTTCTCCATTTGAAATACTTCTGTCATCCGTATGTGATAACATCTCCTGTCTGCATATATTATGATAAAAGAAAAACCTGACTAGAACATCTACATTTCTATTACCTAAAGAACTGATTTTTTCAGCTTTTCCATTAAAAAGAACAAGTCTAACTTAGCTGAAGGATTAGGTAGCTCCATCAAAACACTTGTTGCTGCAGTAGCACAAGTTCTGCTGTGCACTGCATGCTCTTTCCTTTTTTATTTTTCAAGTAGCACCACGATAGTGCTACCCAGATTACGTACTTGAGGTGCATTTTTTTGGCAAACTGCAGAACTGAAATATTGGCATCACTTTTGGGCATTCATAAACATCTAGAGAATTCCTAAAATTTTAAAAATACACTGAACATTAGAAGTGTATGAAACTAGAAGTGGGATCAGCATGAAATATTTGTAAGGAAGCATGAAGCTACTAACAAGTTGCTGTTATCTCCAAAAGCAGAAATGTCAAATCTTACAAAAAATAATGAAATTCAGTTATTGATAGTTCAGTTTAAAAGAAATACAAGTTTATTGAATTAGGATATGAGATCGAAGCACCCAAGTGGCTTGGGGTCTGCTCTACTGTGGCTTTTAGAGGAAGATTTTCATAGCCTGGAAAATGTTTTCTGCTGCTATTTCTGCCAGATCACATCTATATTGCTATATTAAGGCTACACTTCATGAAAAACAGTCTCTTGACCCCATCCACTCTACTTTCAAAGGTGTTTTTTCAGAACTGGAGGCATGTGGCCAGTAACACTAAGTTATTGAGAAAAGCAAAGTTGGAAAGAGGTTAAAAGCTATTTTAGTAGTATTTCTTTGGCTAATTTTAAAAACATCTGAGGAAAGTAAAATGTTTCAGTGATTTATTTCAACAAAATTGTTTCCACACCTATAGAAACCATTTGGAAGTGAGAGGAATAAGGCAAGAAATCTACAGATATTGCCAAAATTCTGTTCTAAAGATGTGAAGAAATGAAAAGGAAAAAATTATGTCTTCTGTCAGATGATTTTTTTAAACATTCATTACAAGTTTCACCACCATGAAGAACTTCAGGAGATTTAGCTCATTACCTATGTTTCAAAGGTACAAAAAGTTTTAGGAGGACATGTAAAAGAGAGGGTTTTGCCAGTTTTATCAGGAAGATGTGGAGGCTGACAAGATATGTGTTGTAGATGTGGCTGTGCTCCCTTTGATACATAAATCAAAGCCTTTTACTCTGATCTCTCAGAATTTCTCTTCTCGGCATGCAGGTAAGGAAATACTGGTGGAAGAGAGAGCAGGGGAGGGAGGAATACAAGGAAAGGCTGGTAATTATCAGCCAAACTCCCTCTTTCCTCATAGGCTGTGTATAGGGCACTTGGGTGTATCATTAGAGGAAAAGCAAAGCCCTACAAAGGGTTGTCTTCAGAAAGGAGGATGACCTTACCTTTCCATCACCATGTATGTAGCTGTATAAGCAGAGAATGATGGTGGGAAACAGTTGGCAGTAGGGTTTATACTCCTTCAGATGGCTGCCTTCTGTATCTCACCTAGTGCCTCGCTACCACTGCTGAGAAAGCAAGTCCCAGTCAATGTTTGAATAAATTTTATTTTTAAAAATTATTTTAATTCATCTTGCTTAAAGCCTGTCTGGATGGCAAGGTTAAGAAGAAACATGTAGGGCTTGGTTTTTCAACTGAAATCTATAGTCTGCTTGTAGCAGCTCTCATTTGTCTTTGATATTATTTTTTTCACCACATCAAAAATATATTTCTTGGAACTAGGTCATGCTGAACTTTAAAATATCAGTAAGACTATATCAAAATTTTATCAAATGCAAGACAAAAACCTTCACTGATCACTTTCTAAACTGACCCAAAATCAGATGGCTGTGGTGTTGAATCAAAATGAATACAGCCTGTTGCTCTGCTCCACGCAGGGTATGACTGCAGAATGTTATGTTTAGACTCTGCATGCTGTGAATGAAGTCCCATAGTCAGTCTCATTACTTAAAGGTTATCTGCAGTTTGTGAGTGGCAGCTGGATTAAATGATCATTGAAGGTCCCTTCCAACTGAAGCATTTCTCTTCTCTTCTCTTCTATGCTCTTCTCTTCTCTTCTCTTCTATGCTCTTCTCTTCTCTTCTCTTCTATGCTCTTCTCTTCTCTTCTCTTCTATGCTCTTCTCTTCTCTTCTCTTCTATGCTCTTCTCTTCTCTTCTCTTCTATGCTCTTCTCTTCTCTTCTCTTCTATGCTCTTCTCTTCTCTTCTCTTCTATGCTCTTCTCTTCTCTTCTCTCTCAGTAGATTACTGAGCACATACATCACACAACATATTCCTCTCTATCTTTAGATCACTCATTGCTAAGATAGGGATCTTCTTCAGAATCACTGTTAACTCTTCAAATGTATAAAACCATGAAAAAATACATTTCCAGAAACTGATGATGAAAATTCATGTATATAGTAGAACCAATAACTAAATGAACTGCAGTTCTTAATAAGGAAATTTCATTTCACTGAAATACCTTTCAACGTTTTTTTCCATCATTGAAAACATATGTTCAGTGTCTGTGACAGGTTAAGAATGGTGGATTCTTACATCTTCTAAGTTCTTGCTTTCTGGAGAGAAATAGATTCAAAATAGCTGGATAGGAGAAATATGCAGGAAGTAAAACATGTGAGCCAATCATGACACAGAGCAAAATTTGCCATCCAGATGCTGAAAAAAAAAACAACATCCTTTTGCATCTTGAAAATTGAAACATTAACTCATTAACCAGTTATTGGAAATACAGATAAAGAGATCTAAGTCTTTAACTGTCTAGCATCAACCTCTTCAGTTCATATTTTTCTCCCTTTAAGTTTAGACCATATATTTCAGCATCAATAAACTGATTCATATAAAAATCTCATACACCACCAGTATTGCTCATTATATTTGCTGTCAAGAACTTGAAAAACTCCTACTTGAGCAACTACTCTCCTTCTATGACAAGGGGATCCACTTAGTGGATGAGGTGAAGGTTGTAGATGTGCCTACCTGGACTTCAGTAACAGCTTTTCCAATATTTCCCATGTTATTCTGCTGGAGAAACTACTGCTCATAGCTTGGACAGGTAAAAAAAAAATATGCTTCATGGGTAAAAAACAGGTCCAGGGTGGTGGTCACTGGAGTTACCTCCAGCTGGTGGCCAGCCACAAGTGGCATTCACCAGGGCTCAGTATTGGGACCAGTCCTATTTAAGATTTTTTTCAATGGTGTGGATGAGGGGAACAAGTGCCCCTTCTCTCAGTTTGCAAACAGCGCTGGATTGGGCAGGAGTGTTGATCTGCTGGAGGGTAGGAAGGGTCTACAGAGGGATCTGGAGAGGCTGGATTGATGGCATGAGGTCAGCTGTGTGAGGTGCAAGAAGGCCAAGTGATGGGTCACAACCCTACAGGCTGGAAACCTACCTGGTGGGAAAGAACCTGGGGATGCTGGTCAACAGCAGCTGAACATGAGCCAGGAGGGAGCCAAGGTGGCCAAGAAGGCCAATGCCTTCCTGGCTTGGATCAAGCATAGTGTGGCCAGCAGGAGCCAGGGCAGTGATTGTTCCCCTGTACTCAGCACTGGTGAGACCACACCTCAAATCTTGTGTCCAGTTTTGGGCCCCTCACTGCAATAAAGACACGGAGGTGCTGGAGCAAGTTCAGAGAGGCAATGAGCTCGGGAAGGATCTGAATCACATGCAGAGTGACTTATGGGGAGTGGCTGAGGGAGCTGGGGCTGCTTAACCTGAAGAAAAGGAGGCTCAGGAGGGACCTTCCAGTTCTCTACCTGAAAGGAGGCTGTAGCCAAGTGGGGGTAGGTCTCTTCTCCCAAGTAACAAGCAACAGTACAGGAGAAAATGGCCTCAAGTTATGCCAGGGAAGGTTTAGATTGGATATTAGGAAAACTTTCTTCACTGAGAGGGTTGCTAAGCACTGGAACAGGCTGTCCAGGTGGGATCATCATCACCAGAGGTATTTCAGAGACATGCAGATGTGACTCTTAGGCTCATGGTTTAACTTGTCACTGCTGGATCAACAGTTGGACTCCATGGTCTTAGAGGTCTTGTTCAATCCTAACAATTCTATGATTCTATGAAAAGTCAACAAAATTTCAGCTTTTTCCCTTTCCCTTATGGAATTATTTTTTGATAGTGATATCAGATACTGTAAGTACATGAACATTTATTTAAATTATCATATATCTAACATGGTAATTCTTATTCCTAACTTTAATATTTTTATCTCTTTACATAATAAGAGGTGACATAATTTTAATATGGCTTGAACCAATTGTGCTTGAATGAAAATTAGGTTTCATTTTAAAATGACCCGAAACAGAACCTGAGATTGTTTAGTGAAGATATGCATATACAAGAAGAGAAGAGAAAAAGTTCAGTACAACATATTGTTCTCTGATTTAACAAATCAAGTATCATGTAATTGAAAAGTCCTTTTTTCAGCGTGTTCTTCAAGATTTCAATATTAGTACATTTTTTATTAACTTTTTGTAGGTAGAAAGAGGACAATGACATTATTCCTGCTTGCTCTATCAGATTTTCAACTTTGCATGAACTAGCCATTAAATCAATGCAGTATAATGTTCCCTCTGTTTCCCTGGGAGGAGCACTGTGGCTGTCCAAAGCCAGTTTGGTGTCTCAGCAGAGGTGCAGGTCGTGAGCTCACCCAAGGCCTCTGACAGGGGCTGTTGCCATGAAACTCTGGGCCCCTGCTGCCAGCTGTGGAATGAATGACCTGAGAGACAGAGCTGTCACACACATAGCTACAATTCCCCACTGGTAAAAATTTTCCAGGAGCACAAATGTACATTATCTGACAGCTACTTCTGCAATACTACCTGAAAGTGACTTACAGCCAGATCTTCCAGTAAATCCAAAAGGGATCCCAAAGATCAGTTTCAGGCCAGAGATAGACAAAATACAAAGAATTCCAGGGGACCCAAATGAGGTTTTACAGTTTTAAAATCTACCACAGCTTTCTTTCTAGAATCAAAGATTTGAATTGCAATCTGTACAAGACATAAAATACTTAATACATGCTCTGTTCTCTTTTTTTTATTATTTTTTAAGGCACATCATAAATTTATTGCAGTCTTATGGCATACCATTCAGATTGATTTATGGGACACAGCTCAGATTTCTTATAGCTGAATTACTGAGTACAAACCAGGTACACCATCCCATTAAAAATTAATTTACTATGGGAACTGCACACTGAAAGTTAAATAACGGCTTGATTTTCAAGCTGAAACTGAAATATTTCCTTTTCTGCCAACTAATCCAAAACAGTCTATGAATAATTGCATTACCTATGCTTTCAAAATGTTGTTTATTTTCACTGAAGGTCATAGTCTTTGGGGAAAAATTTCAGAATAATGAGCATTACTTTGCATACTCTGACCTGTAGTGTCACCACTGTCACACCTGTGCACTGAAGGGTATGTTTATCCTGGCAAAAGAACTTAGTTATTCTGAAGGGTATTTTTACAGATATTTTAATTTTATTTTTAGGGAAATTTTGCATATGTATATCTACACACAAATAGCTTCAATTCTTATGAACTGCAAAATCATGAATGAGTTTCAGATCAACAAAATCTGGAAGAAAAAAAGTTTTTAATCCCAGAAAGCATGTCATTACAAGTTAACTCACATTTCATAGGAAGTAATATTTAAGCTAATGTCCTAAAAAGCAAGCAAAAAAAAAAAGAAGTTTGAGGTTCTCCTTTTTATATCCTTTCTTCCATCAATCTGATCATAACAGAATGTATGATGTTAGAAGAATGATAAAGTGTAGATATTTCTCAATGTTCCCATTCTGCACTCTCTAAGGACAACAGTGAAAATACAGGGTCCCAGCCTGAGCTGCAGACAAACTCCTCATTTTCTTTTCTGAAATTTTCTGAATGTTAACTTTATGATGTTCTTAGGATTGAAGAGAAGATTCATTTCGAAAAGAAGTCCTCTATAAAATCTTTCATCAGATGGTTTGGAAACCCTGCCTAATATAACACAAGTGATGAAATAAGAAACCATCAGATTTTGATGTATAATGGCTACTAAAACAAATTAAAATTAAAGAGGAAAAAAAGGGGGAAAAGGGGAAAAATAAAGGGAAAAAAAGGAAAAAAAAAAGACAAAAATAAAAAAGAAGAAAAGAACAAAGAAAAAAGTAAAAAGAAAAAACATTTTAAAAGAGAATGAGGGAGAGTAAAGGTAAATAATTTCCTCTCCTTGTCATTTGCAGTTTTATTTGCTTGGGGAACCATTTGAACTTGTAAGCAAGTTGTGACACTAACAAAGAATTTGAACTATGCTTCTAGGTGAGATGAGCAGTTTACTCAGGTCAGCTGGGTTAAATCTTGCCCAACATACTTATTCATTATGAAATCTCTGGTGAGCTGAAAGGGTCTTTTCAGTCTCCCTCTAGAACCTCATTTTGTTCGTGGTCATGAAGGCTTGGGAGACCAGAGGAAATCATTATGTGGTTATACTTAAACACACAGGTAGCACATGTTTAATTTTGGGTTTCCCTGGTAGACTGGCTCATCTATGCCATTTCTCAAGCACAGAGGTTCATTTATCCACATGTGACCTGCAGTCTCCTCCCATTTCCTCCTCCCTACACCATTGCCAAGCACACAGTGCCCATTGGCAGCACACAAAGTGGAGCAGGTGCTGACTGAATGAAAAAAAAGAAACTGCCTTCCCAGTTGGGCACAATAGAGCTGAACTAAAACAGTGCAGTACCCATAACCAGGTGAGTGGCATCTTTACCCTTGCTGTGTACTGCTGACCTCTGGAGGAAGTGCTTGTGTGTCACAGAAGTACTGGTTTGATCCCACTTTTTCCCCATCTGGCATACACCCATGGAAGATTTAAGTTAACTGTTCAGGAATATGCTTTGTGCAGAGAGTAATCAGCATGTTATATGCAGAAAGAACAATTAATTTATGTGGGGCTTGCCTCATTTGTAAGAATCACAGTGAAAAAATGCAGAATCTGAATCACCTGATCAAGACATGGCTCCTTCATCCAGGTTTTCCTTACTGCTGGTGTGGAGTGGTCCCATTCAGCTGTGCATTTGGAAAGCATTATGGAATACCCCATGTTTATGGCAAATGATCTACAGTCCCATTGCCAGGTACTGTATTGCTGGAAAGAAATTCACTCCAAACTTCCTAATGCAGGGCATGGAATATAACTTGTGCTAGGCAACCTACATATTGTGTTGAAAGGAGACCATGAGAACAAGGGTCAAAAGCTGAGAGATTTTTGTGATAAAAGACTAGGACCAAGGCAGCCACTAGAAAACAAACTGCATAAAGAGGCACATCTGTATTTATTTACAAATTTTACAGTGTACAAAAGAACATTTATAAAATTTGCAAGTGTGATGTGCATGCAGAGTACTGAGTGCTTCTAACACATTGATTTATTATATTATTTGACAATAGTTTCCCAGTAACGGATCCTACTTTTTAGTAATGATTTTAGAATTCAATTGGAACGAAAATAGGACTTTGTCTCTTTATTCTCTTATATATTACACGCTGTGTTAGAAGTGATCACCTGTGTTGTGGTATTCTGCAACTGGCCAGTGGCACAGCATGTTCTATACAAAGAATGCACAGACCAGACTTATTTCATACCCTCCAACTTTCCAGCTGTGTTCACAAGTCCTACATTTATGTGTATATATTCTTTTTAGAGGCCCTAATTGCTTGATTTTCACTTCCTGAGCAATTAATGTCATGAAGTAAACACATACACAAAAAAAAGCTTTATCTAGCACATTTATAATTTATGACAGTTTAGGTTACTTTAAAAATATTGCCCCACATTTTGTCTAGTTAAAAGCTACTTCACACAGACAGAAATTGCAAATGAGTCTTTCCTAATGCTTAGCAACAGGCATCATCTACTCAATGAACAGGGTGCAGTCCTTAGGAAATTTGGGGCTCTCAGGCTCAGGTGTACTGAAGTGACTGTCCAAGTCGTTAGCCTCAAGGAAGCGATGTTGGATAATCAGAGACAAAGGTCAGGAACCAATCTCTATGCAAACAGAGGGTTAGTTCTGTTTTTTCAACTTCTCAACTTCTGTCTCCAAGTCTTGCACAAATGCTGAGGAGGAAATCATAGAATCATTAAGTCCAGCCATTAATCCATCACGGTCAATCCAACACTGCCAAGCCTGACACTGCACCCCTAAGCACCTCATATACACATTTTTTAAATACCTTCAGGGACAGTCACTTCACCAGTTCCCTGGGCAGTCTGTTCCACTGCTTGGCAGCCCTTTCAGTGTAGAACTGTTTCCTAATATCCAGTTTAAACCTCCCCTGGTGCAAATCCTCTTATCTGGTCTCTTATTACATGGGAGAAGACATTGACTGCTGCCTGGCTACAACCTCCTCCTCCATGGTCGTAGAGAGCAGTAAGGAGTCCTCTAAGTGTCCTTTGCTCCAGGCTAAAAACTCCCAGCCCCCGCAGCCGCTCCTCATAAGACTTTTGCTCCAGACCCTTCCCCAGTCTCCACTGCCCTTCTGTGGACTCATTCCAGCACCTCAATGTCTTTTTTGAAGTGAGGGGTCCAAAACTGGACATGGGATTAAAGTGTGGTCTCACCAGTGCCGAGTAGAGGGCGTCAATCACTGTCCTGGTCCTACTGACCACACCATTGCTGATACAGGCCAGAGTAGCATTGGCCTTCTTGATCACATGGACACACTGAGATCTCATATTCCTCAAAGAACTACTGATGGCAGACAAGAGAGGATAATGTTATTGGGAAAACTAGATTCCAAGTTCCTTGGAATAGCATTTTTTTTGTTGTTTTTCCAATGCTAGAAAGGGCTTTCAGACATTTAAATTTGTCTTTCTACCATTGTTGTCATAAACACTAGCCTAGAAAAAGCTGGACAATTCACCTTGTAGGCACAAAAAAAGGTAGTAAGGTCTATAAAAAGGTAGAGATATATCTATATATCTATATATCTATATATCTATATATCTAATCTATATATCTATATATCTATTAATATGTATATATAAATATATACTTTTATATATACTTTATATATTTTTTTTTCCATCATCAACTTATAACATTCATACTTTTTTAATATTCCTTACCATGAAAACAAAGATCAGCTTAAGCAAAGTTGATGGGAGCAGAGACCAGCAGAAGAGGAAATGGGGCACAGTATACTGGACACAGAATTTTATTCAGAAAATGAGAAAAGATATTACCTTTGGGAACTAACATGACACAGAACCAAATCACAATAGAAGGAGAGCATCTCATCCACTCTCTTTCTTTCCTGGCATCATTTTGGTAGCTATTTTCTCAAATAGGTCCAATTCTTTTTTGCATGTTTCTGCTCATTTCAGAGCAGAAGCCAATGATTTCTCCATAACTCAATTTTACATCCACAATCACCAGTCACATGAGAAAAACCACATCTGTCTTGGGATATGCCAGGTGTTAGTTCTTCTAGTTATATAATTTTGTTGAATAAAGAAGAAGTACAGCGAAAGTCATATGGTGTGCAGGGGTGAACATTAGTACATTATGCCCAAATTCTGCTCACTTCCTCAATCCAGAAGAGAGGGTGACCTTCTTTTCTTTGTTAAATAGTCCAATTGTAGTTTGAACTCCCATTTCACACATTTGCAGAGCAGATCCACTGCTTTGTCTGTCCTCATTGGTTTCAGTTTCTTTAGCTAGTTTTCCTTATATGCAATTCATATCTCATAAAGCATTTTTTTTTTTTGTTCAGAGAGAACCCGTTCCCAAGTGCTAATGTACAACCGACTAGAAAGGAGCCATATGCTCCCCTAAATTACTAATTCNGCAGAGAGAGGATAATGTTATTAGGAAAACTAGATGCCAAGTTCTTCCTTGGAATAGCATTTTTTTTGTTGTTTTTCCAATGCTAGAAAGGGCTTTCAGACATTTAAATTTGTCTTTCTACCATTGTTGTCATAAACACTAGCCTAGAAAAAGCTGGACAATTCACCTTGTAGGCACAAAAAAAGGTAGTAAGGTCTATAAAAAGGTAGAGATATATCTATATATCTATATATCTATATACCTATATATCTATATACCTATATATCTATACATCTATATATCTATATATCTATATATCTATATATCTATATATCTA
>VZTT01028589.1:1812-31507 GCA_013400855.1 Buphagus erythrorhynchus | reverse complement strand
TTTTTTTTTTTGCAATTGTGTTCAACATGAAACTCAGCTTTCTGTTAACTGCAGAGCACATCTTGAATGTTTGTATTTTGTAGATAAAATCCTAATTCTATTGTACTCTCCTGTAAGTCTCCATNTTGCATTGGCAAAAGTGGGAATCTCATTATCTTCTTATTTCACGATTAAGTTAGTGGTAAGCAGTGGAGTCTAAGAAGGTACCTGGAATGTTCTAGAATTGGTGGAATTCACATGAGAATTGGTGCAAGGACAGTTAAATGTACACAGTGGCCTTTGATAACCTTTTCTTTGTTTATCAATGCTTTAATTTCACAGTTTACATGACACAGGTTTGTCGTAGAAACTTATAAACACTTATTTTATTTAAGGTAAAATTTTAGCTCCTCAATAATTTTTGGTCTCTTTTTTTTATTATTACTTTGAAGAAGAAGGCAACTGTATGGGTTTTTTAAAAATTTATTCTAATGTACCCTTATTTAAAAAAAAAAAAAAGAAAATACCATAACTGAGATAAAAAAATTAGAACTACTAATATCTAAGTCTATNTACTAATATCTAAGTCTATTGAATTTTTTTTCATTATCCTGAGAAGACAAATCTAATGCAGTGAAACCAATTTTTTTTTTTGCAATTGTGTTCAACATGAAACTCAGCTTTCTGTTAACTGCAGAGCACATCTTGAATGTTTGTATTTTGTAGATAAAATCCTAATTCTATTGTACTCTCCTGTAAGTCTCCATAGTTTTTTGGTTGTTTTTGTTTTTTTTTTGGTTTTTTTTTTTGAGATCTTAATTTCAAATAATTTTTTCTTGTTATGCATCAAGGATGCATATTTTAATTATTTAGGTAATTTAATGAATTCAAAGAATTCATATTTTCTATTACTTCTTTGCACACTTCACTCAGGCTTCATCTATTTATAGCCAATTATAATTTATCAGTTGTTTTGCTCTTTCTGCATTTGAAAACTAGTTTGGGACATGTTTTTGGGGAAGCCAATAACATTGAATTTATTTTGAAATGTGATGTTGTATGATTTTATGAAGCAAACAAAAAAAACCAAACTGTCAAAACTTCACAGAAAATTTTCATTTTAGTGTGGTGGGCTTGTTAATGACTCTAAATATTTCTATGACAGACACTGTCGTATTTTCATAGAAACAGATTGTCCTTCAAGGAAATAAAAAACAAACAAAAACACAATAAACCTTTGGCATGCAGGGATTGTTATAAGAAAACCTAGTAATTGTATTCTGTCTTCACAAGCAGAAAAGAAAAATGGCAAGTTTATTAGCAAGGGGCAGTATGATAAGGTTGCTTTAGTTTCCAAAGGTGGTTGGCAATTAGTGCAAATTGGATTTGCTTTATAAAAATGTTCTAAGTTTGAAATGCCCATTGTTTTTTCTCATTTTTTTTTCTGCTTTAGTAAATGCAATACACAAAAGTAGAAGGCATTTTAAAATGTGTCACTGCTTTGAATGCTACAGGTTTACAAAGAAATGTTTCTTTTTGTGTATAGAATGTAAGTAACTTCTAGTTAGGGAATTTTTGAGAAGATATTCTCTAGAAATAGTTGAATATAAATGTAATCCCTGGAATTCTGTAACATATGAGTCCCTGTTCACATTCTCTTCCCATTGCCACTTATGCTTTTAAACAGCACTCCTGCATGCACAGAAATGACTGATAGAGCAGATGTGAGATGCTTATGGAATAATGAATGCAAAAATTGTCATGATAAATCAAGGATAAGGTGTTTATTAAATTGAGAACTCAACAACTTTTCTGCAGTTAGTGACTTCCACTGAATGCTGAATATAGCTGGATTTCTTCCTATTCATTTTGTGTTTCTATTCTTTGGATGAGGTATTTCAATAGGCATTCAGGGAAGAGAAGGCTGTTGGGTGGATGGAACAATGTCTTGGCTGCCCTTATGTTTCATTTTTTTAGATTTTGATGTTGCTGCTCATCAGAGTGTTGCTGATAATTTCTAGCCCAAAATCAAGCATAGATACCATTGTAGATTTCTGCCCCTTGATACTAACCAACAGAGAATAATTTCTTGTAAGAACTAGACATGAAGTATTTCATCCACTTTGCTTTTGAAGTACTTAAATAAAATTTCTACTTCTGTCTACTTTGGTCTCATGCAAGTTCTCTAAGAGGTATAAATTTTCTTGGATTAATTTGTCAGCAGTGTATTTCAGGATTAGGTAAATATTGTTTAAAAAGCTAGCAATGTAAATCACAGTCTGCATTCTCAAGACAATCTCTGCTAGAACTCGTGTTTTGACAAAACAACCTATTTTTCAGGACATCAGTTAATTAGTCCTCATATGCCAAAATTTTTGCCTTAATTAATTTTTTCTCTCCTTTTGAATTTTGAGAATTATATTTTTTTCACTTTCATTAAATACATGTTGGCAATGAGACTTTTATTTATATCAGTACCACTCTGATTATTTTTTTTCCATTGATTTTGTCAATTCTCAAAACAGGCCTGTGAGACAGTAATTTTGTGAGTGTTCAAATTCACCTCATAGATTGAAATATATACAGTCCCTGATGAAAACTTGTTAGAATTAAGGTGCTTAGGTACTCGATTTCTATCAGTCTATACTGATTAAAGTCAGCATTGAAAGGCAGGGGAATTAAACTTTTTTTCAGAAACCTAGCAATGCTGAAAGGTTCCTAGTGGGAGTTTCATAATGCCCCCGACTCCTGTCAATTTCAGTGCCAGTACTATTTATGTCTCAACATATGCATTTGAAAGTTGGAAATCCACCAAAGAGACTAGCCGATACCTAAATGTCTCGAAGGAAATGGATGAGGAAAGCATGAAGTATTAAAATGGAATTGATTTCTAACAAATGCCAAAAGCCATCAGAGAGGTCAACTCCTTTTCTTAGAGTTAGGTTGAAAAGGGAGTAATTACATTTGATAATGTCATAAAAGCAGAGGTTAAGTATGTCATGTTGCAGGAGAGCTACTAAAGCTACTAATCAACAGTAAAGAGGTCATAAAACACCTGTGGGAACACACAGATGTTCCTGACTGGAAGAGTTGTTCATAGAGAAGCCATATGAGACTTTAAAACACAGAAGAATATGAAGAAGGAGGAAGGATAGAAGCACAAAATTTTGTCTTATTTTTTTTCTTTTTTTTTCTGACACTACAGGAAGGAATCAGATTTGTACTCAAGGGACAAGTAGCAGTAGGGCAGTTCCAGCCCAGACACTTCTTCTTGGCACAGCACAGCAGAATCTATGCTGAGATCTCTGCCATGGAAAGCTTAGTCAACTCTTGGTGTGGCATATCACAAATTGTCTCTTTGGGGTGGTAAGGACAGAGGAGATGAAAGGTAAACTATGGCATAGGTAAATCACTGGTAGTTAATGTTAAATAGAGTAAACGGTTTTACCTTTCCACACCAAACCGGCTCACAATTTCACAAACTTTGTTTATTACATTTTAGGCATATGATCATAGCCACAAGGAGTAATCCAAAGGGAAAGAGAAGCTGAACTGGTAGCATAGAAATCATCTACAGGAGCTTCTGTTCTCCAGCTGCCCCAAGGCATGAGGTACAAACTCATAAAACCATGCTGAATACATTTGGTCAAAACAGAGCTGGAACTTTTGTCATCACAACAGTCATGTTGAGTTTAACAGAGTTTTGTCATCAGTGAAACTGCACTAGAAATTAGATGAGTGAATCTTTCAGTCTGCATGCGTTGCCAGTCACTTACTAGATTCCATTCTTTAGTTTTACTTAGTAGTGGATTCCAAAAACGCTGTTGAGTTTTATTGAAAGAAAACCAAATTAATTTGATCTCACACAGCCAAATAAAAATATAATTGTTCATACACATTTATGCACCACATAAATTATGAGATGGCTTGCAATTTTTGATCCTAGCTTTTGTTAACAGATATCCAAAAATAAAAATTATCAGCTTTGAGAAAATTATCTTCCAAATCTTGAATGACATTCCTTAGATCTAACACAGTAAAACTTCACTGTAAATGATAAACCTTATAGCAAAGTGACAATTAAGTTCACCAGAATTTAATAAAAAACAGAAATTCATAAAAACAATTCTAAATTTTTATTATTGGGGAAGTCAGTTTACTCAAAATATTTTACATAAAAGTTAATTTTTTAAAATTTCCTTTATGATTTGTCTTGTGTCAAAGAATAAACTCAAAAAACCTTTTACCTAAATGGCCATGAAAGATTATTGGCCCTGACAATAGTTAATGTAAAAAAGCATAGATTAGAGATGGAGAAAGTGGGAGTTGGTCCACAAACATGAAAAAATTAATAGGGATGATAAGAAAAGAAAGAAATATGGAGATATGGAGATGAACCTGAAAGAAGGCTTTGACTGGAACAGGTCGACAGAAGTGACTGGCCACAGCCTGTCAGAGAGAGAGAGTGTCAAGACTGGAAAGCAGAATTTCTGTTCTTCCTCATGGAGTGCTTTTATTTCCATTTACTTGGCCCTTTACATAAGGACGAGTTTAACACACGCATGCACACACACACCACATACACCCACAAACAAACAAACAAACCAACAAACAAACAAAAAAAAAAAGGAGAAAAAAAAATTTGTTGGCTTTTCCACTCAGCTTTTCCACTCTGAACGACAGCAAAGCTATTAGATGTGGTGTGCTTTATCACTGAAATACCATACATCAAATATTAAGGCAAGTAACATCGTATATATTGTGCCACCAATCTCATTTATCTCCTGTTAAGCCATCTGAATTATTTACTGTCAAGTTCTATTACTGATATTTTCTTGACAAATTAGCAAAATAAGAGATAAGTCTGACTGAATTAGAGCAGTGCACATTTTTTCACCAAAATTTACTGTACTGAGATCTATTCTGGCATGGACTGGGGAAGCTCCTAGTGGATGTACAACAGTGTGTCTACAATATGTCTCCAACTTCTGCAATCATCTCAGAATTACAACTGAACATAACAGTTAGTAGGTTCTTGAAAAATAGTTGAAACACATTTGTCTTATACTGACTAAATGCTGGATTGAGATAGAATGATTTTAATTAAATATGTTACTGTACAAAGTACATTTTGGATTACGAAGTGATTTGCAAGGTACTTGCTGAGGAGACAGAAGGATGGACGTATATATCACTGCTCTGTCAAGTTCAGGTTAGTCTTTAGTCCTCAAAAGTTTTAGAAGTTTCTCTTAATCATCCTTATTGGAGATAATCTGCTTTTTGACACTATTTTTGTTGGTCCACAGGATAATACCTTAGTATTTTATCTGGAAAGTTGAGGGTATAGTATATAGTAACCTATGCTGTTTTATTCAGATGATTGCAGAGCAAACAGTCTTAAGTGGGAACTCCCACATGCCCACTGAATGCCCTAAATACCAGCTTGTAAGGTGATTTAATGGGCATTCTGAGGCTGAGAGCTTTCTGCCTCTAAGAAAAAGTGGCAGTCCATTATTTCTCTGTAATAGTCTAGAAAAACATGGAAATCTAGAATGTTGTCATAGGAATGCTAAAGACTATCTGTATTGTAGTGTATATTTCATGTATGTTGTCTTTTTCACTACTGTGGTAGGCAAGAAATTGAGTTAAGAGATGCAAGAAAAGCAACTTCACACACAGGTTTCAGACTGTGTAGGAGGGCTCACATCAGCACTTTTAGGAAATGACAAAGTTTTCACTTGTCAATGTGTGCAGTAACAGTGAAAAATCCATCTGGCAGAAGGTAACTGTGAAGTTAGTAGAAAATGGATTTCATAGTTTCTATGAAAATTTTAAACTCTTGTGTGCTCTCTTCAGACTTTAAATATTTTTCAGCGGGGAATAATTAAAGGAACTGTAACAATACGACATATTTGCATATATGGTTGTGCTGGTTTGACCCTGGCTGGATACCCGGTGCCTACCAAAGCCACTGTGTCACTCTCTCCCTCATCTGGACAAGGGATAGAAAATATAACTAAAGGCTTATGGGTTGAGATAAGGACAGGGAGAGATCTCTCACCTGTTACTGTCATGGGCAAAATGCAGGGAAATCAGTTTAATTTATTCCCAACCAAATCAGAATAGGAGGATAAGAACTAAAGCCAAATATTGGAATTACCTTCTGCCCACTGCTCCCTTCTTCCTGGTTAAATTTTAGCCCGAATTTTCTTTCCCTCCTCTTTCTCACTGGCTCAGGGGGATGGGGAATGGGGATTTTGGTTAGCTCACCACAGGTTGTTTCTTCTCCTTCCTCCTCAGAAGGAGGACTCCTCACACACTACCCCTGTTCCAGCAGATTCCTTCTACAGGAGACAGTCCTCCATGAATTTCTATAATTTTAAGTTCATGTTCTCCTTCACATGGTCTGCAGTTCTCCACAAAGTGCTCCAAAGTGTGTCCCTTCCATAGGGTGGGGTCCTTCAGGAACAGGCTGCACCAGAGTGGGTCCCCTGCTGCCAGTGAACCTGCTCCAATGTGGGGTCCTCTCCTCATGGGTCCACAGGTCTGCCAGGAGCCTGCTCCAGTGTGGGGATTCCCACAGTGTCACTGCCTCCCTTGGACAGCCATCTACTCCAGCGAGGAGTCCTCCACAAGCTGCATGCAAACCTTTGCTGTGTGGTTGACTTCCATGGGCTGCAGGAAGACAGTGCACATGTCTCACCACAGTCTTCCCCATGGTCTGCAGGGGAATCTCTGCTCTGGTGTCTTGAGCATCTTCTGCCCTTCCTTCTTCACCAACCTTGGTGCCTGCAGGGCTGTATCTCACATATTCTTACTTCTCTCTTCAGCTGCAATTACACAGCAGTGTTTTCCTCTTCTTAAATCTGTTATCTCAGAGGTGCTACCATTGCTCCTGATGACCTTGGCTTTGGCCAGCAGTGGTTCCTTTTTGGAGCTGCAGAAGCTTCTGGCAGTTTCTCACACCTATAGACCTCAGAAGCCACACCTGTAGACCCCACTACCAGAACCTTGCCATTCAAGCCCAACACAGTAGTCATCTGGAATAGTAACAACAACATTTTACATTTTTTAAAATTGTGTTTCTGATATTCTTTTAAAATTTACATCACACTCACATTTTTATCCTATCTGAAAATCCTTCCAGAAGTTGCTTGTTCAGCGCCCAAATTCAAAACTATTCTTAAGACATCTTGCCTCTTTGTATGTCATCATCTGATTGTTTCATCACACCCACTTGCAGATTATTCCATCTCTCTTCAAAACTGTCAATTCCTGTGCCTTGAACATTCGTCATATTATTTTGACACCTGTATCACATATGTGCCCCTACAGTTTCTCCTCTATGATGAAAATTTGCATGCGGTAACAAGTGAAAGGCACCAACACCTCTTCTCTGCTCCTGGGTTTCATGCATGACATGCAGTTAACTGATCTCTCATCTACTCTCAAGAGCGCTAGAAAGTCTGTGGAGCATCTCTGTATTCAAATACTCAGTCCACCATATGGAGACTCATACAGAAAAGGGGAAGAAATATTGGAGCGGATGGTGAGCTCACTTTCATAACTAACAATGTGGGCATCTTTGTCTTACCCTTTTCCATAGCACAGAATTTTCTGCCTGAGTCTCATCTGGTGGACTAGGAAAGAGCTGACCAGTCATCCTGTTCTTATCATCAATGCTTTTTTAAGTGATTCTTTTCAATTTATTTAACTAATAAACTTTGAATTAATTTAATTAGTTTCCAATTGTTTCAAGGCATTTAAGGCATGTGTCTACCTTTAAGCAAATGATTAACTGCATTATTTTCAAAGGATGACTAATCACACTTTAAAAAGGTTTAAATACTTCCTTGAAGATAACCTTAATTTTTACACTACAATAACAACTGTAAGTGGAGGCTTGAGACATCTAATCATCAATCTTTTCTTCGTGTTATCAAAAGGAACAAGATTGTTCTTAGATTCTACATCTACACTGAGTTCCTGTAACTTGCAGCTACTTAGAGTCTAGCATTTAATTCTTGATCCTGACACGTTCATATCAGTGTAGTTCTATAACCAGACAAGCCATGGCTGACTGCATCTTATCCTAAAATTACCTTTAAAATATTAGCACCACTACGGAGGAAGATTTCAGTTAAATTTACCAAAAAGGTAATAATATTCCATGCCTGCCAATTAAGTACTTGTACCATATGAAACAGCATCCTACATTTCATGTTTCAGAGCTAGAAAAAACATAAAGCAATTTAGTCATGACCATGCAGACACAGAAAGGGAGCTGCACGGACAATACTGTAAGATTTGGAGGGTTAGGATATTTCTTTCTGGCTGTGGTGACAGGCAAAAAATGTGATTTTATTTTTGTTACATCTATCCAATAATTCCAGTAATAGTACATGTGAATCAACTGGTGGAAGCAAAGTCTGGTGCCATGGAAAGAATACAGACATACTGCTTGCCACTGTAGGAAGAAAATTCATGTGGCCAAAACTAGAATTTAAGCTGTCAGAGCTGTGGGGAACAATAAAGAGTTTTTTAAATACAATAACGGCAATAAGCAGTGTAAAAATAACATTTAATCCATTATAGGATGAGGATGGTCATCTCAAAAACAGGGACATGGACAAGGCTGAAGTATTTAACTCATCTTTTGCATCTGTCTTCCACAGCTGTACCCCTAAAAATCTATGGGGTCTGATGGTATTCATCCAAGGATCTTTAAAGTGCTGGATGATGTCATTACATAACCTCTTCCGATGGTTTTTCAGCAGTCTTGCTGCTGAAGAGCAAGAGGTCCCAGCTGACTGGAAGCTGGACAGTGTTATCCTGATTTTCAAGAAGAACAGTCAGAGAGACGAATACTTAGGGGAGAATAATTTTCAGGCTTAAACTTCACAAGCGCAAGAGATAATTCTGGACAATGGATAATTACTCTGCAGGTCTTTATTGCAAAAGTGCCCAGACATTCTAATTAATCCAAATTACTTTCTAAGGGCCATGTTATTAGACTCATGCAGGAACAGCCAGATATAGAAATATTTGTATTTTTTTAGAGGTCTCTAACAGCTCAGTCTTTCAGCACCCTGATGAAATCCACACCAGAGCAGCTCCCTGCCTTGCCTGGAGCCAGGAATGAATCCTGAGGAACAGGAAAGCTGCAGGAAAAGCTGCCCAGCCTGATCAGGGTCTTCCTTAGAAGGTAAAAATCAGTGTCCAGTGCTGATTTCATCAACAGCACCGACCCCAGCCCGCAGCCTGTGTCCCTGATAAAACTGATCTTAAACCACACCAGCAGCCACTTCCACTGACTGAACAAGAAGAAAAGAAGGAAACCTGGAAACCACAGGCTTGTCACTGCCATCTTACTTCAGTACCTGGTAAATTTACAGAGAAGATTATTCTGTGGGGTATTGAAAAACACCTGAAAGATAAGGGTCACAGCATAGCTGAGGGAAAGAAGAAGGAAGGAGATGTCCACTGGATTCCTTACACAGCAGAAAAGATTGTGGCAATCCATTGTTGAAATATCCATGGTCTATCGTGAATGAAATATCCTTAACTACATATCAGGTATTGGATATGTTGGGATTCTCGATTATATTAATTATTCCATAGAAAATAAATAAATAATCTTCAAAATGTAAATACACAATTTTACACATTTTAGATGAGTACCCATGCTCTTTTATCCTTTTACTTCTAGTCACATTGATTTCATCATAAACAGAATTAGTACCGTGATAATTGGAGAACTTGGTCTTCCCACTCTCCATTTCTTTAATATGTGAATAACTAAAATAAGGTTACAACACCTCTGTACCACCTCTTTCAAACTAACTATTGAGACAGGTGATGTTAGAAGGCATTTGTTTATGGTCCATAGATATTTATTCCTTAAATCTAAATTTTCTTTGTTTGTAAGTTGGTCATAATTATTTTTTTCCTGCAGAGGGAAGCTGGCCCACAAAGTCTCCCAGGGAGAAGTTAATAACCTATTCACTTAACAGAAACTCAGGAAAAGCTGTGTGAGGTAGAAACTCTGCCTGTGTTTATATAGAGCTAAAATACACACACAAGCACAGGAACTAATGTACACAGTATAAATAACAGGTATGTTCTGATCTAAAGTGTCAGAATGACAACCTCTTTAAATTCTTTTAAATGCTTCATAGGAGCAGAACCTGCCCATTTAGATATTCAGTGGCATGAAAAGTGCTAGCTGTTGGACAGATGAATAAGATTCATGTTGACAGCTGCTTATAGCTCTTTTGGCTGCTATTTATAAAGTGGGGAGGTGGGGATACAAATCTGTCTATGTCAGCCCAGATGTTTTGATTTCACTATTGCAGGTGATAGCGGTAACCTATTACATGTGGTAGATGCTCGATAAATTAACACAGTGCCATCACCGAGGGGTACCTGCTCTGTTATTAGTGCAGACTGGGTGAAGCTGCTCTGAGGAATGTGGTTCACAGCCATTAGTGTTTTCTTCTGTGGTTTTTGGTTAGATCCTGACAGTTACACTGGAACTGTCACGTTCCAGTCCATCTCCCACAGCTTCTTACATCAGCTTGGAAAGCATGTGTCAAAAATACATCTGAAAAATATTAATTTATTGTAGCCTCTTGCTTTCAGGATTTGCAAAAAACATCCTGATTGATCTTTGTTTTTAGAAAAGTGAAATTTAATGATGAAAAGGATCTAAAGGTTTCTTCCTACAAAGAACTTTTTCCGAAAGCAGTATTTATGGAATATTTTCTATCTTGTATTTACCAATGTCTTTCCTTCTCTTAACTGTTTTTAAAATGTTTCAGAAAATATGATATCTGAAACTAAATGTAACTGTAGGTGAATATTCTATGCCAAAATATTTTCACTAACATCCAGACTAAATTTCTATTATCACTATTATTATTATTATTACTGCTAATATTTTGCTCTTTGAAATTATGTTTTGTATTACCATAAATAGCTTCCCCTCCCACATTATTTGCACTCTTCTTACATTGCTAACCTTAGTGAATATAGGGAATACAGCACAGAGAACATCTGTTTTCACTAACAAATTGGGTTAGTTGCAATAGGCATATTCTCCACTTGTACAGGATGAAGTACCTTTCTTTTCCTGTGCTCATAGATGTATAAAAATCTGAATGTGCCAACAACAAATACTGTCAATATGCAGGGCTGCCATGAGATCAGAAACTGTTATGGGAAAACATCTGTATTTCTAAATGGGAAATGGCCATTAAATTCTATTCTTTGTCAGGCATATGCAAACACTTCAAATATATTTTTTCATATATTCTTTTTCTCTTACTCTATTTGGGTATTTTTCACAATATCCATAATCACAGGATATCAGTGCTTTGAGTTTTGATATCTAACGATTATTCACCAAAGGTGTGGATGGACTTACTGCTTGAATAATTTTCTTCACCAAGTTCTCCTGTGGACCTGGATTTCATATTGGCTAGTGGTGTATTGACCCAGTGAAATAAAATCGCATGTACGAATAAGAGGATTCATTTGCATAAACAAACAAAACTAAGAGTAGCTCAGGAAAAAGCAATAAATCTGTAATCACAACAAGAAATCAGGCAAACCACGCTTTATGAAGTCCTTCATATTTGCCCTGGATCTAAGCTATATTATATCATCCTATAATGCCTTCATCTAAATCATCTACCTGAAGTCATTTGTAGTGGCTTTCCACAGAGAAATTTGCTGTTCAGTGCAGCCAGTGTTCAGTGTTAGAATTTGGCAGAAATCTGTCTTGCTCGGCAATATTTATTAGCAATGGGAAATTCTAAAACAAGTGAGGAAAATAATTATGTGTAATTTCATGCAAATGTGACCATTTGGAAGAGAGAAATGCTCCTCTAAATTAGAAAAAAAATAGGCATGTGGATTTGGGTTTTTAATATTGTTCAAGTGTCTTTGCAGTGCAGGTTAGAAAACTGATCTTGTAGACATACGTAGCATGGTTTATCAGTAATATCAGGTTCTCAGTAGTCAGCCTGGAACTGGTTAAAAGGCCTCAGTATAAGGAGCTGCCTGACACTGTCTTCACTCTGGTATCGTGCCAAACTAATGCATTTATACTGCTTTTGAGACTCAAATTGCACAGTGCTATCTGGGCTCATTAAGCCATCTGATAAGCTCCTTGCCCTTGATACCTCCATTTCACAGGGTAATCAAAGCTCTGAAATCAAAAGGTCAATTTGCACAGAAAATGGTGTTTGAATGGCCATGAGGAATATTGACTTGTACTATTCCTTTTCTAAGTAAAAACTGTATATCAATTATGATTTTTAATCTTAAGAGTAAATCTTCAGTTGCATGCAAACAGATTCTAGCCTAACAGGGTAACACACACAGCCACGGGCAGGTCTTTCACATAGCACATGACCCTTCATTGCTTGGCTGCCACACTTCCAGACACCAGACATTGTGGGTGGCAGCAGCCATGTACGACCCAGCTGGTGACCCGGGAGGGATGCCCTGGTGACACGGGGTAGCTGTCACCAACGTCACATACGTCTCTCTGGCAAGCTGTGGGATTCCAGGGAAGGCCATGCAGGCATCTCCATGTCAGGCCTGCTGTCTCCACACTATAGGAAGCCCATGGAGGTACAAAACTAAAAAAACTTGCAAATGATCAATGCTTAATCTTAGTACTTCCATTTGGTTCATAGCTTCCAACATAAATACTCTGCTGCAGGAATTTACTCAATGCATGGACATATTCTTGCTTCAGTTTTGTATTGCTTGAGGCCCACAAGATTAGAACTACATGACTTAGAGTAAACATGGGAGAAACCATGATTATAATTTCAATTATCTGTGCAGAAATTTGATGTTGACTAGCTAGTTATTCATGATCCCTCTCTAGCAATCAGTGAACACCCATTCCCTGAGCATATTTAATCCAATTCTACAAATTGTCTAAATTATATGACTTTTCCTTTGACTTCAGATAGAGTTCTGCTTGGATCAAATCCCAACAGTTAGCTGGTAATTAGAACAGTAGAAATAAGTGATTTAAACTTTACTATTGTACATTTTTTGTTGTGAGCATTAGAATGGTAGCTCTCCACCGATTGGAATTTCAGAATAAAGGAAGATATTATTCAGAATTAAAAAAAAAAAACAACCTGTTTTGTGTGCACTCTAATTTGATTTCATGACAAGAACAAGGCAACTAATTAAATCTGAAGAGTTGCTGAAGACAAGTTAAGAGCTATAAGCAATGAGTTAAATAAAATCTAGTGGCAGGGAGTGTGTTTATAGACAGCTTTAATCCTATGGGGAGAAAAGAATAAATAAGATTTAATGTAATTTCTCTTAAAGTATCCCAATTACATGCAGTGTCTCTTCCCCACATCCCCTCTGTCAAATTGTACATTTTTTAAACTGTTATTGCAATATAGGTTTATAGAATAATTTAGACTGGAAAAGAGGTTCTAGGATCATGTGGTCAAAACACTTCTGCTTATGCAGACAGAGCCCAGCCTGTATTGCCCCATGGAATTATTCAGCCTCTGATGCAGAACTTCACTTTTTTCTCCACTAAGGTTCACCTAATTTTCCCAACTGGTTGAGATTGATCTGAACTGCTTGTTTTTTGTTTTATCTTGTTTTTCCATTTTTGTTTGTGTGTTTTGGTTTTGTTTATTTTGTTTTGTTTGTTTGGGTTTTTTCGTTTTTATTTTCTCAGTTGCATTCAATCTTTTCCCAACAGTCCTCATTTCTGAGAAGTCATGAAAGTTAAAGCTCTGACTTCAATATCAGCCATGCAAACATATGTTGACCTGCAAGATGATCATCTACCATTGACTGAAGTAATGTCTTTTTCTCTATAAAATATATTGAAAACCACACCCATTATAAATTTTTGTTAAATGAAAAGAAATGGCTTTTAATAAGTTCTTGGTATAAATCACTGTTTCTTGAATACTTTTTTATTAAGAGGGGTTTTAAATTTTCTTATTGTCTGTGAAATACCTTGTTATTTATCATGTCTAAAGAAAATGTGATGATAACTTAGCATTGATAAAACATTATGGTGGTTAAAAAATTGTAATTTGACAGACATTATTAGAAGCCTTTCAATGAGCAATATCGATACTGACCCCACAAATGTTTGCACAAGTTTATAATAAAGTTTATGAGTTTTGAGTAGGTTTTCAGCTGAACATGAAATATATATCTAGCCATTCTTGAGCTCCAACTAATAGCTATACTCTCAGCAAGGTTACTTGCTAAGAATATAAAACTGTGGCTTTAGAACTAGTTTTGCAATTGCCTTGGGTTTGTGCAGATCAAGGAACATGTTTATGATTAATATCTACACGGTCTTTTCATTGTAAGAATATGTGACTGAATATTACCAGTGCTACTGACTACCACAATAAATATTAGATATACTCCCAAACCCATAGATGATGACTGAGATGCAGGGGTAGGTATTTTAAGCAGCATGGTTTATTTGCTCAGTGACAGCGTGACATTAACCAAGTCTGTGTGAAGGTTTTTTGTAGAGTTTTCCTGTTAGTTTGCTAATTTTTGGCATAGGGACTGACAGTTTAATAATGTCTGTCTAAATAAATGCATCTTTGAATAACACTTTGGAAAAAATAGAAGGTTTATGTTTCCTAGATGCACATCACAATTTTCTTAATGACAATCTAATAGGCTCGGAAGTGTCAATTATCATGTAGATGTTCTTTTGTCATAATAGCTACTGGTGTTATCATATGTTACATTGTGATTGATTAGGCTTGAGAGACTGTCTTGTATTAGTATAAAGGGAGGTTTGCAACTCCCTGTCATTCACTTGTCTTTAGTTATAACTCTTTTCTTCAGTCCTCACTTGGAGATATCATTTTAGGAAAAATAATTGTTCTCATTCTCATTATTCAGTATACTCCTAAAATAATAAGTATTATTTATGCTGATAGCTCATGCCATTGGTATATAATTAATCCAATTTATTTAAAAAATAAATTTCTGCCAGGCATTTATAGTTATTATTTCATTATTCATAAAATGAAAATTCTATCAGCTCAGTATATACGTGTCAAACTATGCAGGAAGAGAAAGCAAAACATGCTCTGCCTTAAAACTTTAAGGTGTGTCTCTTCTTTACCTGTAAACACTATTGGACATATGTAAAAATCTTATAAATATGCTCTATGGAATGAACTGAGAAGTTTAAGCCTCCTAAAGACACTTCCTCAGCAAAGACACTGTATAATAAATAACTGTGGACTTGTTACAAATCTCTGTATTTTTATCTATCTATCTATCTATCTATCTATCTGTCTGTCTGTCTGTCTATCTGTCTATCTATCTAGATATACATGTTTCCCCGGAGTTTTACTTTGAGCTCTTAATTTTAAGGAGAAATGTAAATCTATTGTGGCAGGATGTCTACATCCCCTCCTCTCTACCACAGTTGGTGCATAGAGATAACCCGGGCTGAAAGGCCCAGTGAGGGGTCATCTCTGGCACCAAAAGGGCTCAGACCTCAGCCAAGAATCAGCATCTTAATCTGGAGAGCTGATGTGGGAAGAGATAAAGGAAATACTCTTGACTAAGAGACACTGTTTTACAAACTATAAAAGACACACGAGTTATCACAGAGGCAGAAACCTTCTATACACAAACCCTAAAATTGTGGGAGACCTCTCCCTGGAATCTGCATGCAAGTTCTGTGGTTATTTCCCTGGGGATTGAGGGAAAAGATCTCGATGTGTGCTGCATCAAAAATTGCATGGTAAGATACACTGAATTCTAAGTTCTATTATTTCTTCACTAGCTGTAACATTAACAGGTATCGTTAATCTTGTATATCTACTAATAGTTTCTCTTTTTGTCTTTTTTTTTGTGTAGTATTAGTTTAAGTCTTATGTCTGTTAGTTTTCTGTCTATTAAATAAATAATTCATTCTATAATAGACCAAATCTGCCATTATTAAAGAACTTGTGAATGGGAATGGGTTTTGGGGTGCTAGCCGCCTCTATAAAGCTACTGCCTGCTGCCAGAGGCCTGGGCAAAAGGCAAGGACTTATCTAGACTCCTACATCCATTCATAACATGTAAAAACATTTTTCTTCCTTTTTTTTTTTTTTTTCTCAGATTCAGTACCAACATTCTGGTCTGTTTACATCTCCCCTCCAGTCTTTCGTAGAAATCCCATATATGTGTGCATAGAAATTGCATTTACCCACACACCAAATTCTCCCCCTACCACTCCCCAAATTCCCAAATTAAATAAATCAGGGAACCGATTTTTCAGCAGCACATATTGTGTATTGACCCTAATGGTATCCGGGATTCTGGCATGGCATAGGTGAGGGAGACCATGGAGGTGCTGCTGCTTTATCAGGCTGGTAGACAGGATGAGGAACTGCAGTGGCAGGAGTGAGTAGGTTATAGTCAGAAAACAGCCTGGCTTGATGTCTTCCGGGTGCTTTCTCTTGTCTTGGCACAGATGTAATCTGTGTTATTTTGACATGTGTAGAAAACCATATCCTCCTATAGTGTAACATTTTAGGTGTATATCTTCTGACCTTACCTATACTAAGCAAAGCGACTAAATATTGGTCAGACTCTGCAGGAAAAAAAAAAGTAACAGGAATATTCTCTGATATCAGACATTTTAAGAATTTGGATTCCTGGATTTTTCCAAGGATGGATGGGTCACAAAATTCTTTCCTCATCTGTTTCATAGAGACAACCTCACTGCAAAAAGATTTGGGAGGCTTCTTTGTATTCTTACTGTATGAGTAAATTATTCTCTCATAATGTCTATCTTTGGGCATTATGGATAACTGCCAAGCCTTTCAAAAGGAATATAAATTTGACCAAGTGTAAATCATTATTATTCAAAGTTACATTACCTGCATTACTGACTGGCAACAGTATCTTTCGCTAAAGAAATGTTATTACATAAAAATAAAGAACGCAAATCTTAAAAAAAAAAAAAAAAATATTGCTTTAGGTCTTGATACAAACTCTACAGATTTAGCAGTTCTTTCTTTATGTTGACCAGACAATGTCTTTTTGGATATAGCCTCTTGTTGGGATGGACAGTCTCAGCAGACCTGCAATGCTTTTTGTTCAGCCCATCTTGTGAGACAGAGGTGTTACTGTGCTGTAAGGCTGATGGAAGAAGTGCTTCTGCAGCTAAGACAAAGCAATGTTTTTTCCTGCCTACCTTCAAATCTTAAAAAAAAAATAAAAAGGAGAAAAAACATACAGAGCAAAAACGATTCATATTTCTGAATTCGAAGTATTAAATATTAATGTATTCATTTGCTCATCTACTCCAAAGAAAAAAGCAGTGCCTGACTAAAGAACAACAGCAAAAAGCCCTCAGCATTTGAGCATGTGATAAACAGCAGCCAATAATAAGAAAATGGCTGCAGTAAAACTAAATGAAATGATAATGGGATTTCACTTTTAATACGGGTTTGAAGACCAATTGTCCTGTATTAAGAAAATCATTGCCACACCACAGGTGAGTGAATAGAGGTTAGTCAGAAGTTGACAAAACACTTGTATGAAAATGGAGACAAAAGATTAAGGTCACTTAGCCAAGGAAATAGGTGCATAAAAAAGAAAATTATTCAAAAATATGTGAAGCTGCTTAGGGCAGACTTTGCTTGCTCTCATTTGTAATAGTACAAGAGCAATGGGACCACATGGTAGACCTGAAAAGCAAAGAAGAGGAAATTAATAAAAAATACTTTTCAAAAATATGCAGAATCCATTCCCAGAGAAACTGATCAGGACAAAGAAACTGGGGACTAGATATACGGAGCAATAATAGTAGGGGACTGTCTACAGAGTTAATTGTAATACATGTAGCACTAATTGGTGGGGATTGCTAAATTATCTTATTTAAATCTCCTGTCTCCTATTAATTTTCAGGCTTAAATCTCCTGCTTAACACTGGATTAAAACTAAAGGCAGGGACAGACTATCTCATGCTGTCTACTAAGGGCTTCTTAGGCTTCCTCTAAAGCATTTTTGGCTAGCCCTCATTGGTACAAGAAATTAGATCTGAATTTGAAATCTGATCAATTATTCTCGTCTTGTAATCCTGCCTTATATTTTTCCACTCTCAACTAAGATATTTAAAACTATCTGAGGATCTGTCTCAGAAGCATAAAGTTAAGGAACAAAAGACTAAACAGCCCATGCACAAACTTTCCAAATATGATTGATTCTTTTATAAGTCAACTAAAAGTCTTATGAGTTTGCTTTTCATTGCAGAAAAAAAGATGGAATTTGAAGATTCTATTTTATAAAACCCTCTGAAGAGCATCACAGTTCTGTGCAATAATCTATAACTGTATTTTCATTGTAGATATCTTTTATTTTATAGAAGCATTTTATATTCTCTTGAGTCATGAATCAAGCACCATAGGCAAGATTCATCTGCTGAAGATGAAAAGAAGCAGACAACATCCCCCTGGAGTCTGTAGTTGATATTCTGCTTCAAACATAGAAATTGAATAGTTAACTTTCCAGAATGAAAACAACTTATTTAGCACTATTATGAACAGTTATTCTCTCTTTTAAAGTAAAACTGACAAACCAGTTTTTGTGAGTTCTTGTGAGATGCAATTTTATATACGTGCATGTATGTGTGTGTATTTTGAATTACTTTTTGTCTAGAAGCAGAACATTTACAGTGAAGTATTTATGTTAACTAAAGAGGGTTTTACTTTCTCCTCTTTATTTTATCAAATGCAGTTTAGATTAATATATTCAAAATGAGAGGCTTCACAAATCACTATCAGATGTAGCACCAGTTAGATTTATTATAATTTCTAACTCTCAGTCAAAGAAATTAATGCTTCTGCTAATAGTCCAATGAATAGGCCTGTCACCCCACAAGCATAGTTACTGGAGGTGCCTTGGGACTTGCAGTCCTCAAACCAGCTGGAAAAGGGGCTATCATACAGAAAATAGTCTGAGACTCTGGGAGAAGATAGATAGAGTGCACTGTGTCTTTGTGCTCCCCTAGCAGCTGCTCACAGAGTGCTGATGCAGTCTCGGAGGAGCCTGCCTGCCGCTTCACTTGTAGGGTGACTGCAACTATCGCGGCTGCTCCGTGTGAGGTAAATGAAGAGGAAGAGGAGGGTACCAAATAAGCTAACCCTTCAGTGATATGGGTGGAAAAAGTGTAGAAGCAGACATAGAAAATGCAGAAGCAGAAAAATACAGAGGGCTTATGAATGGACTAGTTGCTGTAGGAAAGCAGTTTCCCTAGAAATACGTGTGCTAAATGATGATGTGTGAAACATGACATGTTTTCTCTGCTTATTTATTTGGAGTTACAAATTTTTCTGGATGTTTACTTACATGGTGGCTGGCAAGCCATGTTTCAGTGTGACAAGAAACCAGCACAAACTGAAGAATTCATTTCAGTATTCCCAAATTATTCAGGTATAAAATACAAATCAATCTGGGGAAAAAATAACATTGGCAAGCTTAAAAAATGCTTTTGAATTTATATATTTTCCTGTAGAAATGATCACTGTCTATCCTATATGCTATGTACTTCAAAAGATCAGGGCCTCATTGAAGTGCTTAATTAATAGATTTATTTCTATGGTAAACAAGGTTTCAGAGTCTGTCATTACCTACTATGGAGAGATCTTCAGATTAAAAAAATGAAGAAAAGCCCACTATTATAAATAATTCCATGTAGTTTGAGGAGCTCTCTGATTTATAACAATGACCTTGCTGGAACAGAAAGCTTGGACTACTGTCTATAACATGTTTTGTTCTCCAACCAGGACTCTAATGTACAGTACCAAAAATCAATTAGCAGAAAACGTTGCTTGCATTTGCTAGGCAAAGATTGTGTCATTTAAACCATTTCAACATTTTGTGGGAAATCTTAGTTTTAGAAGGATCTAATCATACTTCCCCTGCCCCAAACAGAATTCTAAAACGTCATATTAAATATATATCATGGTGATTCTTCTGAAGGCCAATAATCATTAGAAGAGTCTGCTTCACTGCTGTTCATCTGCTGTAGAAACCAACCTCAGTACATGTCGTCTGCAAAATTCTTCTCAGTACTGCACAGTGTGCTGACCATAATTGTTTGCTTTTCCATCAAAGGGAAGGTGTTGGCACTATCCCTTTAAGAGTCTCAAACCTACTTTAAGTACCTGTCCAGTAGTAAAAAATAAGCAAAAATCCCAAATCAAGATAATTCCTTCAGTAGTGTTTAGATAAAAGACTGGGGAGGGAAACTTTGAATTAAGCATAATTTTGAAGTATCCTTTTCCTTCTAGATCTTATCTGTGTGTGGGATCCTTTGCATTTGAGTTTTTCTAATTTACTTTTTCTTCTCCCTGCCCATAATAGCTGACATTCATTTTCTGTAATCCAGAATCAATGCTTAAACACTTATTTCTTCATGCTCAGGCGTGCTGGAGATATTTCAGCCACAGACTTACACAAATCATTTGGAAATACTCAAAAGCAGTGACTACTCGGTAATTGTTGATCAGCCAATTTTGATGAAGAGATATTACTGATGTTTCATGCTCCATTGACCTGTTACACGGGGAATAAAAAAAAAAAAAAAAAAAAAGGAAGGCATTTATATGCATCGTTTTTTTTAATTAATTCTTTTTTTAACGTAATAATTTAAGGGAAATAGAACAGCTTGGTCATAGTAAGTATGTTCTATTAACAATTGCTGATACTCTTAAATGGTAGGAAACACTTTTGACAGATGGTGCAAACCTCTTTCCCCCCAAAAAAACCCTATTGCTGAAAGCAAAAGGATTTAAAGGTCATTTTGTTACCACTCTCTCTTGTGCACCAGATGTCACAGTATAAGCAGAGAAAGTTACTGCTCCTTTTCTCTAGGACAGGGAAGAGACATTTTAAGGTCATAGTAACAAAAAACAGCAGGTAGACGTGATCACAGCTGTACATCAGGCTGGGGAAGTTTTGCTTTTCCATCACAGAGATCTCCAGTGAATAACCCTTCATTAAGGACAGTTAGGGTTTTCCTGTGTAACAATTACTCTGAGATCAACAAGTAGGAGTTGGACCAGGCCCTACAAGCATATATGGCTGCAGTTAAGGAGAAGGTAATTTCTGGACCTAGAAGATCTAAAGCCACAGATTTTCACTTTAATACAAGCAACTGAATTAAAAAATGTGATTTGTGTCTAAGATATTCAAAGTCAGTGAAAAAAAAAAACAAAAATCATTACCATATGTATTGTTATTATATTTATTTTTATTAAAGAGTGTATGCAACATGTGTGTTGCAAAAAAAATGCCCATAAAAGTCGAGATGCTTCAAATCAATCACTCTCAAAATAGTGCTGCCAGGCTATCTCAGTTGAATTTTTGGCTCATGTGAATTATCATCTCTTCACTGAAGTCAACAGCTTCATGCTTACTTAAACCTGTTGGGGATTTGGTCCTATGCCAGATTAATACAAATCACTTAAAGAATTAATTTTGGTTTAAAAGTGTCAAATATAATTTTTGGTTCAAGAAGATAGTCATGAGTCTGACAGGTTTTGACAATAAAAGTTAATTACAAGCAACACAGATGAAACAGAAGCACGAACATCTGATTTCTGCAGACTCTAGAGGCTGTGCAGTTGTAAATGAAGCACAGTGAGAAATCACTCAGCCAAAATGCATAAGAGAATATCTCAATTATGAAACTAACAACAAAATCATGTCTATACAGTTTAGTTATCAAAACAAATTAAGAGATTTAACTAAGGCACAACTGACTATTGTCTTTTAACTTGCAATATATTGAAAAAACACAATGTTCTCTATACTGGTCCCTGAAATATTTGTGGTTACCTTCCTTGGAAACTTGAACATAAAAATGCTTTTTGTTGGTGCAGATGTTTTGGTCTCATGAAAGTTAAAAATGGATAACTATTAGGTTTTGTGAAAGGAGAACAGAGGTAGTTCCATTTTCCATTCCATACTATTCCACAGAGCTGAAACAGTACGTATCTAACCTGACAGCTTATACCTTTGAAGAAAAGGCCTTAGTTGTACTTTTATAAATTAAATGTGTGTGTCTGTGTGCTTAGGTGCATGTACATGCATTTGGATATACATGTTATCTATAGAACTCATAGTTTCATGGCACTGTCTGTCAAAGGCAGCCCTAACCTGATTAAAACCACAGATTCGCCTTTTTAGGTTCCCTTTCCACAAATTTTAATAAAAACTAATTATATGCCACAGTAATGCAGTCTAAATTGTCTTTGTCTCAGCCAAAAAAATGGCATTATGTCAATGCTATTTAGGGGAAAATCAGCAAAGATAACCCTAAAAATTACCTTAGTACTTGTTTTATTTGACCACAAAGCTGAGTCAGGCGAAGTTTGGGTTGGATATAAGGGAAAAGAAAATTTCAACCAGAGGGTTGTTGGGCCTTGGAACAGACTCCCAAAGGAAGTGGTCCCAGCACGAAGCCTGCAGAGTTCAAGAAGCATTTGGACAATACTTTCAGGCACATGGTGTAACTCTTAGGGTGACCTGCACAGGGCTGGGAGCTGGACCCAACAATCCTGATGAGTCTCTTCCAACTCAGCATATTCCATGTTTCTGTGAAGTCTCAGGGCCCTGAGGACTCCAAGGCTCCACTGACCTGAGCAGCCTCAGTTGGGTTTTCCAATAGTGTCTTCCAGCCCATGGGCACAGGGGCTTAAACAATCTGATCCGTGTGGCTGGCAGCCCTGCCTCCAGTAGTGCTGGCTTCATGGCTGGATGTCCCAGGATGACCCTGGACCTGATCATGCCCCAGCTGGTGTGCTGTCCCCACCCTGGCTCTGGCCAGGTTCCCTGGCCTGTTCCCTGTTTGATGGGGCAAAGCCCTGCCTGGGCTGTGGCCACAGCCTGGCTTCCATTGTGGAGCAGCCTCCTGCACCCTGACAGGAAGGCAGAGGGAACATGCAGTAAGTGCTCTGCACAGCACTCCGTCTATGTCAGAGGAACTACAAAGACAAAGTTTTATGCATATCTTTTAGCAGATCTTTAGGGACAGTTCCTTAAATATTCATACAAGATAGCCTGAATCGGAGGTCTAGACAAAAATCCAAAAGATCCAAAAACTAATGATTTTATTTTCCAATCTGGAGTTGACATCTCCTGGAATACTAGGTCAGAAAGACTAGAACAGTATTCATGTTTTAGACAGTGCTAATTCTTAATAATTTCACCATGTTTCTGGCTCTTGAAAAATTTCTTTTTGTCAGTTTTCTAAATAGTAGGTGTTTGGAATGATGTCCTTACAGATGTCCAGTATTTGATAAAATGTGATTCATAATTACAGCAACATTGCACTTACTTAATCAGAGTAACAGCTAGCAAAGAGGTTCCTTCCTGTGATTCAAGAGTTATCACTTATATCCCAAGGCATAAAGTCATCTTCCTCAGCTCTTATCATTTTACGGTAGCGGCAGATGATTCACATTTATGACAATGTCATGCTTACCTATCAAATTTATCAGATTTTTAAAGGTAAACAGCTCTGTCATTCTCTTTGCCATCTTATTTCTTTTGCACATTGCTTACTCAACTTAAAAGAAGAGGTATTTTCTGTTCTTTCTTTTTTTAAATAGAAAATCTCTTAGCGAATTGTGAACAAATTACTGAATTACTTCACAGTTCTGTGGAATTTTCTGTTGTTTTCTCTCTACACTTCCTGAGAAGGAAAAGCTACAGCAGACTATGGTGTGTTTGTATTAGAACCATGCTCTAGACGTGTTATTTCTTAATTTATGCTTCCATCCTTGACATTGATTTGGAGTTTAAAGGGTCTTAAGTAGATGATAGATATTGAGTATCCAATATCTTTTCACTATGGTAAAGCAGAGTATTTGATTCCAGGGTGTGTATATACATATACATATATACATATACATATATAAAAGACAATTACATGTCATGTATGCCAAAAACATGGTGTTCAAAACCTTTTGGTTGGAAAATACAAAAAAAATGATGTACTACTTGTAATAATATTAATAAAAATATTGTTATAAAGCTAATAGGTGTCTCATTCTTTCCATGGAGTGGTCACCAGAGTGGGATAATTGTGACAATGGATATTGTCACAACTCTAATTCATCCAATCTCTAACTTTCTCTAAGGAATTATTTATCAACCTATAAAAATTTTGAATTTTAAATTTGATTTTTCATCTACACACTCGATTATTCAGTTTACAGAAATCTGACTGAATAAGGAAGACTAGTAGAAAGAGTGATGTTTTGTGAAGTTAAAAATCCCAAAAAAGGATCTCAGAGGTGTCTCACCAAATACTAAGTTATTCATAAGCATTCACAATGTGTAAAGATCTTAAACAAAATATCAGGAGGAAAAAGAAGGTAGCTCCTGTAATTCAGCCACAGTTTCACTAGACTAACATCTCATAAAATGAGAAAAAAGAACAAAATAACCCAGAAAAGATTGATAGCTATAGATGAAGCCATATTCACTGAGTTACAGTGGCTACATGAGTTATAAATGGCAGAGCTACGAATGAATAAAGAAGTTATTGTAACTATAAAATCTATGCTACCATTACAAGACACTCATTTTATTTATTCGTTATGTATAAAGTGTAATTTTAAGGAGATTTTTACTGTCTAACATTATTCAGCAGCATTAAAAAAGGAACTATCTGTGAATAGAAATGTGTCATGAATGCTCATTAGCTCATAAGTGCATTCCTAGAATGATGCACCTAGAATGTATTAAGTAAATGTTTTTCTGCATCTGTTTATTCTGAAACCCTAAGAGTAGGTAGGAAAATTCTGTTGTGATACTGCACCTTTTGTGCAACCTATTCCTTAAATATTAGATACAGTCAAGAAAGAAAATAGGACTAAATTTATGGACAAGGTCTACCTTTATAAAAAGAAAAATGTTTCTCTTACAACTTAATTTATGTTGTTATTGAAGAAAAAAGGTATCACTCATAGTGTCTGCCAGGCTTTTAAAAAGCTTCTCCTTCAGTATTATGTGAACTGTGTGACAGAAGTGTAGGAGAGCAATATCCAAGCTGGTTCAGGCATGTCCCAGCAGTGGCACAGGGAATGCCACACAGCATTCACTGGACATACTGAAGATATAAGTTACACCAGGTTACCCCTCTGCAGAACACCACCAGGCACCTAAAGCTGAGATTACTTACATGCTGTAGTGTATACACCTTTTGAACCTTCTTTCTTTATTGTAGGATGCTTTCAACTTCTCCTTCACTGTGTGAGGGGGAAAAAATGGATTGATTCCAACAAACAGCTGATTGATGCTGCTATCACTGGGATGCTGGCAGGGAAGTTCAGATGTGAAGTTTAACTGACCACTAACTTTTTGTAAGAAATTTCATGTTTCAGACTATGTTTTTTAGTTTTTTGCTGGAACAAGGAATAGTTTTTGTAGTGAATAACATTTTTTATTTGCTATTTTTTTTTTTATTTTTATGACAGAAGAAATAAATGAAATACTGAATGTACAAAGCTCTTACAAACTGAATCTTTTCGAGTTGAAGAGAGAAAAAGCACTTGGAACTAACACTGGGCCTTAAAAGTTCAAAGCCAGTGCCCTGTTGGCTGAATCTATAAACCATTTAACATGCTTCTTCATATTGCATGCATATGCTTGATTGACTGCTCAGCCACAGATCTTTAAATATCTGACTAAAATAGGATCCTCAGAAGGAGGGCACAGCACTGAGGGTTTTCATTGTCTCAGTACTCATATTCACTGCTCTAGTCAGATTGAGAACATTTCATAATATTTTTACTTTATATGTTCACAGGAGTTCTTGTATTGACTTCAGTGGCACCTTGAAGCATCCTTGTAAATTTAGTAATTAAATTGCCATTGTCTCAAATTAGGTACTCAGGGCCTGATTGTGAAACTTTTGCTTATATGCCAAGAATTTCAGGAAGCAAATGCGTTTTTCAGGTATATTAGCTCAGAAATTTGACTTTTTCAATTTTTTTTCCTAGCCTAAAAGTGCCAGCAAGTGCAATATAAGAAAGCACATGCCCTTAGAAACAACAATGAATTAGTGTTCAGAAAAAAAAATAATTGGAAGAGGACAGGAGAACCAGCTAAGAGAATGTACTGTGGGAGAAAACTTTCATGACTGTGATGAATCTTCAAAGTTCATCTTAAAAGTTAACTACACATGGTGGATCTTCAGACTTGGCTTGAGAGTACATGTCAGTACTCAAGAGCTTAGTGCAGTGACTGAAAGTAATATCTCACAAGGGAAATCTTAGATAGAGGTTATATAACATTTGACTTCTGACTTCAAATCTGATGTTTTCTTGTACAGTACACTCAACATTTACATTAATATGACAAGACTAAGTCTGAATTCTACATAAAACTGTTAAGCATTTTGAGAAAGCATGCTGCCCAAATTGTTGGTGGTAATATTTCCAACATATTTCATGTACATTAAATAATTTTTCACCTCGTTGTGAATATATCAGCATCTTTTTAATTCAATTTTATTCTGCTTGTTGGTGACCTCATCTTCCTAGACAGATAATATGATAGTTATATTTTTGTTTATAGACATTTTTAAAATCTAAAAGCATTTCAATTTTCTACATTTTTTTTTGTTTTGTTTATGGCTTCTTTTTTTTTAGATATCCAGGGGCACATAAACCTGGCATAAAAAAAAAGTGATAGAAGTCCTTACACAATCAGTGACCACTGAGTAATACAGTCCTCGAGAGGCCAGCTCTTGTCTTTGTAGATATCACCATCATCATAAACCCCCATCTCTCACTTAATCTGCAATACAGGGACTTCTCAGGATGTGAAATTTCCATAATTTCTGTTCTGGTGTAGGTTCCTCTTTATTGATGTTATTTTATTGTTGACAACTAGTTCATAAATGCCATCAGTCAAAAGTGGATTTATTATTCTCTGCAAAAACTAATTCTTCTCTTCTGAACTTTCCACTGTGACAGAGTAGTTCTTTACTACTGGATTTTTTGTAAAATATTTAATGTTATTTTTTTTTTAATCTCTGTAAGAGCCTTTCTAGGCAGGTGCAATGTCTCTATTATGCCCACAGGAAAAAAATCCTAGAACATTAAACCATAGACTTCAGTGCAATGTGAGTGTGCTAGGTTTAAGTAGGATTATTTCACATGAACATTTCTACAGCTGAACTTGTGGGAGTTTCTGCTTATGACTGTCTCATCTGACTGACTCACTATCTGTCTGTTAAGGCAACAGAAAAAAATTATTGTAATGTGTTGGAAGTCAATGTACATTAGGTATGTAGGAAAAATGATAATTCTTATAAAATAACAAATTTATTTCTTTACTCCTGCACTGTTGCACTGTTATCATTAATGTCCATATTTTCCAAAGAATCACCTTAGGTGCAGTTTTGCACTGGCAATCAATAAAGTCTGCAATTTAAATAAATAGATATCCACATGATAGATGCAATTTGTGCAAGTATATATTCTTGGCTTTACCTGTAGGCACAAAATTATGCTTGCAAAATTGAAACCTGGGTTGACATAATTTAAAATAGTCGATAGGAATTAATTCATTGCACCTAACTTAAAAAGAAAACTTGAGAACATAGGTGTGTTCAGGTCACAAAGTGTGGAGAGCTGAGGTGGAGAAAGGAAGGATAATCTCCATTTCTAAATAGAGAGACAACTGCCACAGGAAATTGCAAGTGTAATGACAAGGATTTTTAATAAGTCTATTAAATCAGAAGAGGTAGCAATCACACATTTTCTAAGCTGTCAATCCCGTCTTTTCTATTTTCTAATAGTATAAAAACCTGTGTAGCTAAGATGTGTAAAGCTTTAGGATTAGCGTTGAGGAAGAGATCAAGAAAATATGTAATCAAATGGACAGTTAAAGGAACACAGACAAAAATGGATCCTGCAATCTCATGAATTTCTTTCATATAAGTACTTTAAAGAATAAAAATATAGGAGATAATTAGTTTCAATTTAATATTTGACATAATATCACACAGGATGAGCACTAACAAAATTAATATCATGTAAATCTAGAAATTAAGACTTACAAAGGTGGTGAAAAAGTGATGAAAAAGTGGTTTTAGGGAAGATAAACAATAAGACTGAAGGAATGTCTGATGAAATCATCAGGAATGGAGGTTTGGTGTATTTAATATTCAAAGTGATGAATACAAATAGTAGAAGCTTGCTGTGCAAAAATATAAACAATAACTGGTGGGGAGTAGAAAAACAGCAGAGGATGGGATTACTATGTACAAATGACTGGATCAGCTTATATTAGCAACTGGAAGATAATTTATTGTATAAGATAAGGTTATAGCATAAGGTTATGCTATTAGAGCCTAAAATCACTTTTCTCAACTGTTCTCATTTACAGAGCAAGAAAAATTATGTGTCTCAAGTGTAAATGAGAAAGGAAAACAAAAGCCTGAATATTATTAGCCTTTTATGACATAGTCACTGTTGAAATTACATTTACATAGAAGGAGTTTATCAGATAAACTAATTGCTATACAGAAATTCTCATTGACAAAATTGTTCTGGCTATGTGTGTTCAGTGAAGATTGATTCACATTGAAATACCTGTAACTTTGCATGGACTGAAAGAGACTTCTCAAGAGAGTTTGTTTCTGGAACAATTTTAGAACAACTTAAAATAAATTTCTTTACTTTTCTTACTGTGTTATTCTGTTGGTTAGTCATATAATTCACTGTTTAGGAATGGTGCTTCAAACACATCAGACGCCTGCATCAGACTTATCAATTTCACACATGGGTGAACCTCAATAGTAGCTTGTTTTCTAGATAATTTCTAGACAAAATCCTCATTATATTTTTATCTTCCAAAATTTTTTCAGCTGGGGAAAATATAAGTATTAATAAAAATTTTAATTGTATTAATTTGACTATTATTAAGAAGGACTCACTAAAATACAATCTAAAGCTGAAAAAAAATTAATTTTAAAACTTCCTGACCAAGAAAGAAAAAAATTGTAAGCCAAGAGTTATTATTACCCCTCAGAAAACCCTGCTATTGAAATGCCATCTGATAGGCTCATTGCATTATTTAATTACACTCCACAGAGATTAATCATCTGTTAATGTAAACAGACTTGCTGGTTTTTCAAGTTCCATCATGCAGTGAAATAGATGGCCCTATAATTTATTCTAAGCTTCATTTTAAATTGTTGCACTGCACTGTGTAGTTCCCACTGTTTTTGTTGCAATCTGTTCCAGAAATGTCATCATTCAAGAGAATGAAAGTTTTTGTCTGAAGTCCAGCCTTAATTATTAATGGCCAGGTTGTGCTTATTTGCCAACATTGTCTTTTTTACTTGACCTACTCTCATTCTGTTTTTTACTTCTTCTGACATGACAGTGTGGTTTTTGTTTGTTTTCTTGGTGTGGTTTGGTTTTGGGTGTGGTTTTGCTTTACTAGGCAAGTTTCTCAAATATCTTCTCTTAAAAATCTTGCTGTCTCCTCTCGCCAGATGTATGTTAAGATATTCTTTATCTCTTCAGCAGAATAAAATATGACTTTTCTCACCAGGTGGAAGTAATTTCAGTAACAGAGGTCATGTAAAAAGGAGACATATATTTAAAACGCTGAACCTCAAGAAATGTTAACCAGTATTTATTCATGTTCT
>VZTT01028588.1:23630-44427 GCA_013400855.1 Buphagus erythrorhynchus | reverse complement strand
ATTTACTGCCCTGGAAGAGGAGCTGTTCAAGCTCAGTTTCTCCCAAGTCTGAGCCTCTGTACTTTTTGGAGGATAGGATTTGTTGAGTAAGTGGATTAACGTCTTTCTTTGTGCTGTCCAGGGCTGCATCAAATTGCTGCTAAAATCATAAGATAGAATCTTTGGCACTTAAAACTACATATTTCCAGGGCTGTTGCCTTCTGCATGATACACATTTGAGACCTCTAGGTGTTATCTGGAGTCTGAGAATTTTATCAGGTTTATTTTCAGATTTTAAATAAAGGGATGGATTCCATTTGGGAAGCAAGTTTATTATCACCCTCAATGGCCTGTTTGTCACTGTGCACAGGAGGATGTTAAATCTGCACTTTAGAAGATAAGAATGAATAGAAATTCTGCTGATTGTGCTCCCCTTGGCTCCAGGATTGTGTCCAGACATCTGAGCTGTAGAAAAAGGGAGACAGAGCAGATCTACCACGTTCTTTTATCAACCACTTAAACGTGCAGCATTTCGAGTAAAATCCTTGTCTTCCCTCTGCAATATTCCTGTTCCACATCTGCTTCCCAGCCTCCCTCTCGTGCTGCCCTTAGCTCTGCTACAGGAAATACATAGCAGCAGTGTTGATCACAAACACTACTACAGGCTCTTTTATTGAGCCAAGAGCAATTGCAGGAATGGGACTGTGTCTGCCAGCCAAACACATGCTCCAGGTCAGAAACAGGTTAATTAAAAGGAGATAAGCAGGGCAGGAAGTCCTGAAATAGATAATATTAGCTGGCATGAACTTGACTTTGAAACTTACTTAATAGTTTTCCTTTTCAGAGAGTTTGTTTATTTTCTAAATCTTTTGGTCAAGGAGGAGAGGAAATGTGATTAAATGAGATTAAATGACTTTTAATTCACATTTTTTCTCTTTCCAGCTGTATGCCTGCTACTCCTTGTGTTGAAGTCAGTGCTCTTGTACTCAGTGGGGACAGAACCAGAGCCTGAATAAATAATTGAATGCAGCTCAGTGAAAAGTGCTCCATGTGGAATTTCAGAATTGTGATGACACTGGATGCAGGAAACTCTCATTCAACAGGGGTAAAAGACTGTGTGTGCTAAAGCAGAGGTCTGTTCATTTGCATAATTAAGGTTCCTAGAGTCAAGGCAATGGGGAGGGATGGAGGGGTGGAAGGATGGAGGGATGGAGGGATGGAGGGATGGAGGGATGGAGGGATNAAGGAAGGAAACAAACCTGTGGCAGCTCAAAGCACTTTGCTGAAGGACAGGAGGCAGCATCAAATCTCTCCCAAGTCCTGTCACTTTTTTCATGGGGAGGATTTATTTGTGCAAATCTGCAACCAGAGCTACCTCACAACTTATGCAGGCACCCACATACAAGTGTCAGGTCTGGTTTGTCTTGTGCACACTTGAACTCACTTGTTACAGTGAAAACAAGTCCTTTTCATCTCCCTCATTGTGCAGAGAGAGCATTTTTGTTCTTTTCCAAGGAGGAAGTGCCCTTTGGTGACACAGATAACTGCTTGGAGGTGTGCATGGCCTATAGAGGTGGCTCGAAAATCATTAGAGAAAGCTATTAATGAAAATATTTTTCAAAGTGGACTTCTAGGGAGATGCAAACAACATCTGGTTGTTGTCCTGGCGTCTGTCCTGCACCAGGGTGTCAGGACAGCAACCCACAGCCTTGTCAGACCTGACAGAGCCTTGTCAGGACATAGCCATCCTGACTGGGATGTCAATACTTTCTGAATTGCACAGGCTGAGTTAGCTCCCCCTGAGACATTGCCTGGCTGGCAAATTCCACGTTCCCTGCATCATAGAGATCTCAGAGCTGAAGTTTAGACTGGAAAGCTGCAATTCCTTCAGTCACACACAAATGAGGAAAAGAATTTATTTTCTCTAAAAGTCAGATCCTCCATGTAATGAACTTCCCAGGGCTTTTTGGCAGCAAGAAGTGTGTTTTTCTCCGAGTTGCATTCTTCACGTATTGACTGTGCTTCCCATGAAATTACAAATACATTTAACATGCAATTGGCCAAATTCCCATATCAATTTTCTGATTTTCACCTTTGGAGAAGGATCTTACAATGCTCAGTGATTGGGCAATAAAATGATAGAAGAAATTCAATGTCAATAGATGCAAAGTGATCCATATAGGGGGAAAAAAACCACTCCAGGATAACACAGAATGGCAGTTTCTAAATTAGCTTCTGATGTTCAGGAAAGAGATTTGGGAGTCATTACTTATAGGTCTCTGTGAAAATCAGTTCAATTCTCAGCGGTGGTCAAAAAGATTGTTAGGAATTGTTAGGGAAAGAATAGAGAACAAACAGAAAAAAATAGTTATGCTACCACATAAATTCATGATGTATCTTTATCCTGAATATTATGCAGTGAACTCATCACCACAGCTTGGAATGGAGAGCTGAAAGTGCCTCAGAAAAAATGAAGAAGCAGGCTCAATGAATGTAGTGACTTTTGTGTGAGGAAAAGCAAAATATATTGGGTATTTTCAGCTTGGGGAAGAGATGAAGCCTGGTAACATCATGTATGGTAATGGGTAGTTGAGGAAAGAGATTAATTATCATTCCTGACAATATAAGAATAAGGGCTGATGAAATCAGCTGAGCTTTTAAGAAGGGAGCACTTCACCACCCAGCATGTGGTGAAGTTGTGCAAGTCATGGCCATGGGATATTATGGAGACCAAAATAACAAATGGGTTCAAAAGCTGGTGGGGCAATTTGGCAGAGGATAGGGCCATCACTTTCTGCTCAAAATTGTGTCCAGGATAAAACCCAGAAGTTCCTGTGCCACCAGAAGCTGTGAGAGAGGGGAGGTCCCTCAGTGCCTGCATTGCTTTTTGTGTGCTTCACCTGAGCATTCCCTTGTGACCACACTTGGGGCATGGAGCCAGGTGAAGCTTTGCTCTTCAGTGTGACAACTGTGCTCATCTGTTATGCTTTTAAAATTTGTGACTGATGTATTTATTTTTATTTTTATGCTTTTCCACACCTTCCATCACTGCCTCAAGTGGGAGACCTAAATGTATCCACGTGTTTGTCCCTCACAGCTCTTCCAAATGGCAGAGAAGCAGCCCACTCCCTATTCACAAAGGGGTTGTTGACCCAAGAAGAGTCTGCTGGGATGGGAAAGGTCCTGAGGGACTGACAGCCACCTTCCTCCTCCTCCTCACACTCTGTGTGGTGCCTTGGAGAAAGGGCCATGCAGACCTTGCCATGCCAGCACTGCTCCTGCCAGCCCTCCCAGAGCTTACTGCCCCTGGGCTGCATCCAGTTCTTATGAGTAAGGCACAGAGAGAGAGGAAAATAAAACTCCTCAGTGCAGCAAAGCCCTCAAGTCCTTAGTCAACACTGAAGTGAAGCCTACGTGGTTTGGTCAAAATCCAGCAGTACATCTGTGGAAGAGGTGGAACCTGGATCCAACCATTTCTGGTTTGGATAGTAACCTGTAATTAGACTTGTCAGACTGTAAGACACCTAATATATTCTTTTGCAATATTTTTTTCTTTTGGTGTAACTTTTTCTTGTATCCAGTGTGCTGTAATTCTGGTTTTTCTCTTTATAGCAGTTAGTTTCTCGGCACAGTCCCTGACCACAAATACTTTTGAGTGGAACATCTGCTTCTAATGTGTGCTCTAGAAATGTTACTTTCTGCAATATTCCATTTGTCTCCCAAACAGTATTTTTCCTCTTGTGTTTGCCCAGAGAATCTTGTAAGCTGATCAATATCTGAAGCAGCAAAGGATCCATTTGAGAACAAAGGCTCCAAAAGCCACATAAACAATTTCCCAGAACTCGAGGCAGTTGATGAGAGGTAGTTTGCAGAGCAGCCATGCACATGGGAGCTCTGCAGGGCTGCCTTCCTCATCTTTCTCCATGCTGCCTTTCCCCACTGCTCCTACCAGTTACAACTGCAGGAGCAATCCCAGCTTGTTTCCATGCTGGTAATCCCATATAACCTTTCGGTTTTTAATTGTCCTTCACTTCTAGCCAAACCCTTTCAAATGTTCAGAGGAGGAAATACTGCTATTGCCTGGTTCCTTCTGCTGTTTCCCACTGTCATTACAGCTGCCTTTTCAGCTGCATTATGTGAGTAAACAAACCTTCACCTACATAGAGGGGGAGCACTGCCCTGCATGAAACAGGCTGTGGAGTCAGTAAAACAGAAGTACAAGAAGGAGCAGGAATTTTTAATATACTTTCAGACATGGGGAACATGAAAAGGCTGCTGAACTCCAGAGAAAACTCCAGTGCTCTTCTGGTATGTTTGCAATACAGATGATGTAAATAATATATAACTCCTGGAAAGAGCGTAGGAATATATAAAGTTTTATGTAGGGGAGCACTGCACGCATGTGGGAGATTCAGATGTGTCTGCAACTCACAGGCTGGATGCCAAGCACTGCATGCCCACTGTAAACGAGGCTTGGGGACTGAATTACTTAAGTAATTAAAGTGGATTGTGACTCACATGCTGAAAGGGTAAACTGTGCACTGCCACAATCCACCAAGTTATTTAATTTTGGAAAACCAAAGCTCCTCAGTGACGGGGAGGAGGATTTTTTATTACATTATTTTATCTCTGCAAGCCAAACTGTAGGCAAACACGATCACGGTTTTTAAGAGTTTGCCTGGGTGGGGTTGTGTTGCTGGCCAGCCACCTCACCATTAACATAAGGCATGGAGACACAGAGCATGATTCAAACATGTGAAAAAATGCAGCTTAACCGTTTTAAATCCTTTAGGGCTTTTGCTGTAGGTGAACAAAGCTAAGCATGCTTTGAGGAGCCTGCTGCCCAGATGTGCTGCAGCTGTGCAAGGTGGAGCTTCCACTGCTGAGGTGTTCCCACCCAACCCAGGGTGGGCACAGGAGCACTGGGGGGTTCAGCCTTCGAGGAGCTGAGGCTGGAACCCCACTCAGCTCCCAAGAGCCTGGCTCATCCACTTCTGTGGCCTGGGAATATGTTAGTTTGCTTGCTGGAACTGCAGACTGGCTTTTCCAACTCTGTTTTGGGGCACACATGGGATTCAGCTGCCCTACCTCTTTGCACAGCCCATCTCCCACATCCCTCTTCTTCTTCATTAAAAAGCTGAAGGTAAAAGAGAAGGTCCCAGCTCAGCTCCTGCCTCCCATTCCAATAGAAGGTGTCCCTGGCCATGGCAGGGAAGTTGGCAGTAGATGGCCTTTGATGTCCCTTCCAAACCAGGCCATCCTATGATTCTATGATTCCCAATTCACCCTTTCCATCATGTTCCTCCCTCCTCTGAACCCAGAGAACATGCCCAATGTCCCTTTCAGTGTCTGCAGCTCTTCTCTTTCCCTTCTGCTCATCCATCCATTTAATGCTTAGCATAACCATGAATGTTTGCCATATGGACCTGTCTCCTGATATTTTAATCTGCCCTGAGTTTTGGGCCAGTAATAAGCAGTAGGAACAATTATAAAAAAAATTGTCACACGTGAAATAAAACAGAATTATTTATTTTATTCCTCTGAGGCTGTATTCCTAATATAGCTTTTTGGACACCTGAGCAAATGCTTACATTGAGATTTTGTTCTGACTCTGTTGAAGTGATGCCAATAGGACAGAGATTCCTGTTATGATCTGGTTATTAAAAGGTGCCTCTGCCCAAATCAAGGTGCAAATGAGACCATATGCTGAAGTCAATAGTAGAGATTTTATTTAACAGTAAATGTGATGTAGAGAGAGAGAAAGAAATAGGAAAGGGGTCAAAGAGAGTGAGAGAGACACAGATTAAGCAAAAAATTATCACCACCTCATGGATCCTGTGGTATTCCACTGGTCCTTTTCACTCTGGTTTTTCGTTGTGGGGGTCGCAGAGTTGTTCTTCTGGGCTATCACCTTTATACAGTCCAAATTCTGGGTATCTTCAGGGTGTAGGAGCCATTCTCATAACTTGAGATGGCATGAGTGTAAGCAGTTGTTTTCTTTCCCACAGTTTGCTATAAGGGAATTTTTGTCCAGGTGCAGTAACCAGGAGGTTACCCAGATTTGCCTCACCAGGCCTGGAATTTGTGCCCTCCTGTTGCAAATTCCTTTCTTCTGTGCTTACCTCAGGTTCTTGCTGTGGTGTCTTGTCTCATGGCAAGACCCTTCTGTGGCCTCAAGAGTGTTTTGAGACAGGAAACTGCATTCCTTAAGTCCTTATAACTCCCTCTGTAATCATTTGCATCTTGCTCATGCCATCCAGCACATAGTAAATATGATAAAACAGAGGAAAATTATTTGTGTTGCTGGAGGTCAAAAGAAATTCCAATGTTTTTACAAAACATGTCTAGGAAAACAGCTGGCTGAGATAGTTGCACCAGAGACACCTTGGTCACTTTGCATAGCAGCCAGCAGCCTCTTTGAAACCTCCCCAGAAATATCTCAGCTTGAAGGCTGGCCTTTGATGGTTGCAGCACAGGTATTGCAACTGCTGTGGAGCAAAACTGCTGCTGTGTGCTTCCCCCAGCAGCTCCAGGAGCTCGGTGCCTGGGGGAAGAACCTCCACTGTGATGGAGAAAAATGAGGGGAATTGGCTGAGAGAGCTCAGAAGGAGCAAGGATGCCACATTTTGGTGCTTTCTGAAGCTGCATGACCTTTGATATCAATAATATTACAACAGGCAGGTACAAAGCAGGCACTGACTTAATCTGCTGCTTTTTCAGGTGATCACAGCCCTGGGTCAGCCCCTTAGTGCTGCTGGGTGGTGCTAATGGGATCTGACCTGGGGATCCTGCACAGCAGAGAAACCCCATGAGGGGTGGGCTGCTGCCAGCACCTGCCCAGGAAATGCTGCCCATAAGTCAGAGGGATCAGGCTGGAAACTGAAGCAATTTAATCACTGTCTTTAGTAAGAAATGCTTCCACAGATGTCCTCGTTTATTAAAACTATTCTTTGATCTAAAAAGAAAAAAAAAAATCTCACTTTATAGGAATAGTGATCTCTGGAAAAGGTATTTTGAACTCGTTTAGGCATAGCTGGCAAATTTTAATTATAGATGAACACTTTAGCACTTTTTTAGTTGTATTTTACTCCTCTGAAAACGTGGAGGGTCTGAGTCAGCAGGATGCACAGCTGACTCCAGCCTGGGGAGGAGGCTGGGCAGAGCAGGCTCAGCAGCCTCCAGATGTCGTGCAGTATTTTCTTTTCAGTGGTCTTTCCCATCCCTCTGAGAGAACTAGGTGATATGCAGATGAAGAGGATTTTTTTTTTTTTGAGGGAGACTCTAGATGACAAAAATGACTAGGAAGAGTACAATTTCTGTGAGTCTGACTCAACAGCATCTGCTTCACTGAAAGCACTGAGAGATTATTGAAATAAGGCAGGTGTCCAGGTTTCATTGAGGAAAATATTTTAAGCTGTTTTCATAAGGAGGACTGTCTGGAACAGCAAAGTTGGCTTATTTTGAGGGAAATAGAACAAGTCAAAACAAACAGAGAAATGGAAGGAAGTGGGATTTTGATAAAAGCTTTTAACTGTCCTTTTTTTGAGGGGATTAGAAGGTTGGTGTTTTGGACACTTACCTAAAAGACTGACATTTTGGAAGAAAAGGAAGTGAAAGAAAGAAGAAAACCTTCATCCTGGGTATAGAAACAGGATTTTATTATGCTTTGGAAGGGTGGAAGTGAATTTGTATCTCTCCAGACCCTCCCCTGTACAAAACCAAAATGTATGCACGCTATATTCACATGCTCTTCAAAGACTAGAGGTGCATCTGTTTTTGACAAAAGTTCAGTTATTTTACCTGTCATTCTGATATATGTTTCTTAGGAAACATAGAACTGCAGTTGGAAGAAAAAAGAAAAGCCATATGGCTGACAATTGCCAAACAAACAAACAAACAAACAAACACACACATACAATATAGGTGCCAAACAGCTTTTGTACAAACTAAAAGAGCAGAAAAACAGCCTTGTCCTTCTTTGATGCATCTACATGTTTCTATGAAAGAATGTGTACCTGGCTTTTAACCTCCCTTCTGGAGAGGCTGGCTCTTTTACCATGTGTGCTCAAAGTATTTCCTAACACAGTCAGGTTTTAATAAGATCTCAATTTACAGAAATAAATATGTCTAACTCTGTGAATCTGGAACTGGCATTGATTTTTAAGCGTTATCACATATTTGGCATAGCTGAAATACTGTGGGATGGAAAGCAGCTGGCTGGGCAGGGACTGCCATGGCTCAGAAATGGCTCTTTGTAAAGTTAATCAGGACTGAAACCTCATGTCTTGCTCATACAGGGTTCCTCAGCCCTATGAGGAAAACCTCTGGAGCAACTCCTGCCCAGGCAAGCAGGACCTCACTCATTTGGGGTCTGCTGGATGTGAGGAGGCTCCTCAGAAGCTTGCAATTACAGTAAATGTTAGTTATTTAAGGTGCTAACTGCCATGTAATTTTAAAAGCCCTAGAGCACCACCTCTGTGTCTTTTTGAAAGAGTAGATGAGGAGAGAAATAAAATTCTCTAGGTTTTGTCAGAGGGGGAGGGATTAATTTTGTCTATTTTGGAATAATTTGATCTAGTGCAGGCTGCTGCACTGCACAGCAAGGACAGCTGGAGCATGGTGTGGGCACAGGGGTCACTTGTGCACTCACACTCACACTCACACTCTCACACTCACACTCACACTCACACTCACACTCTCAGTCACTGCTGGGCACTACAGGCAGCACAGGAGCAGCTGAAATGGGGGTGCCAGCTCCTCAGGACAGCAGTGGCTGGATGACAACAAAAGGACAAGCAGGATTGGGAAGAGAGGAGCAGAACTGGTGCTGAGAGCAGAGGTGACAGCAAAGCCAGGGTTTGGGGGAACAGACTGGGAGGAAGGATGGAACAGTGGGGGAGATCAAGGGGCCAGGGACTGGGAGCAGCCAGGAAGGTGTCTGGGGCTGCCTCTTGTCATTCCTAAATTCCTCTGCTCTCATGTTTCCCCATGCCAGAGAAGGTGTGTGAATGGCTTATCAAAGTGGTTTTTTTAGTCCTCTCTAGAACACATGAAAGTTGAACAAAACAATATTTACTGTCCCTGCAGGCCACCCCTGGAGGCAGAGCTGCATCCCAAGGGTGGCTCTGGGTGCTCCACACTCAGTGTTTGTTGAACCAACTCCCCATGCTGGGACTGATGTATATTTAAAATAGAAGATAGCATGTTTCTTGCTCCTCATCCTCCCTTTTCCCCCCACACAAACATGCAGGATGCACAGACAGACTTCTCGAGGTGTGGGTATGTGAGCACCTGAACTCAGCTGTTGGTCCTGCCACAGGACAAATCAGCTCCCTTGTCTGCCAGAGCACTTGGCCAAGTAAAAAGCACCAGGCTCAGTGTGGCTGTGCACATTTTCACTGGTGTCTTGTGAACATCTGCAACAAGAAGGGACTGAGATGAGTTATCTCTATGTTCATCCATAGTAAAATTAGTAGCTTAACGAGAATTTACCATGGATGCTGTAGGTCTCATTCCACACAGGAGAAGTTGGGTTAATTGATTGTGTTAATCACATCCTCCTCTACTCATCTTAATCCCTACATTTAATTTTATTTGGGTTGCACAGTTCCCTTGAGGAGCTGTGCTTGATCCAAGTGCAGTCAGACTCAGTTAAGTTTCTTGACAGGCCAAGAGGAGTGGAAGGATGCACTGAGGATAGAGCTCAATCCAAAGCAGAAAGGACAGGAAGGAGAAAAATAAAAGGAATTTCAGATATGAAATTCAAAGTGTAAGGTGCTAACTGTCACCTAATGGGCCTTATCATTCTTATCATTATAAAATTACTAAACAGATATGACTGCTTTAAGAAAGAAAACAGACAGGAGCAAGCTCGTTCTCACTACCTGCTCTAACACTGATGTGTTTTCTTCTCCCAGGGAGGGGGAGTCCTCACCCATTTAGCCAACCCAGGGCAGCCAGGGCTCAGTGCTGCTCCTGGACCACAGGATGCACAGATGCTCTGTGGCAGATTCATGAATTTAACCATACTAAGGTGCAGTAAGGTGTAAACTCTGTGGGTACTCACAGGTGATACTTGATCCCAGCCCATGGCCCAGTTTGGTTTCCCAGGACTGACAGAGCCCATGGGTCTCCAATCTGCAGGCAGTACACTCCTATTTTGTGAAGTCTCTATGCTTAAGGATGCAGTAAGGAGAGGCTGCTCAGTGGGAATTTCAGCTCTATCTTTGAAATTCATCACTATTGCAACTTCAATTCAGATTCTTAATGTTACTTTAATACAGGTTTTTGTGATCTAATTTCCCTTAGCCTCAATTAGGGGTTGAGGACATTAGCCCAGTAAAATCCTGCAGGAACAAAAAAACCCCACCTAGTTTTTTTCTTCATCATTTTTTGTAAGTGAAGTAGTTAGCAGGGATTTAGAGGAGGCAATTTTAGCCTTGACAATAAATCAGCAATCATTTGTGATGAGGCAAATAGACATTCAAGCTGGGCAGAGAATAGCTGAAGAAGAACCTCAAGAGATTATAAAAGAAACCTGCTGATGTGCCAGTTTCTGACTTTCTGGTGTCAGCATTAAGCGACACTATTCAGGTTAAACAAACCTTTTTTCTGTATGAATAAAGCTTTTTTGGACTTGGTGAGCAAGGCATGAGTATTTGAGTAGATGAATACAAAGCCGTGTGGCTCATCAGCATGCTTGAATATCACCCATCTCCAGCACCCCAGGTTTATCTGGTTGCAGGAATCAATCAATTTATAGTGCAGATATAAAAGCACAAAATGCAGAGTATATAGACCAGGCACATATTATTGTCTCAGATAAACAGGGGGTAAAAGTGCAGTCTAAGGAAATGCTAATTACAGCCATACCCCTGGGATCTGGAATCCAAACAGGGGTGGTCACAGGTGTTCATGGAGATGTGGTCACAAGAGGCCAAGCAGTGTCTTGGGGGATCAGAGCAGGGAAGACTTAAAACAATGTAAATAATTTTTTAAGCCATGGAGATCTTTATATCCCCACAACTCTGGTGGAAATCCCCTTGCAGGACCTTGATGGAGCAGTCCTGTTTGATTTCTTGCCACCAAACCCCAGGAACAGCCCAGAGATGAACAGACTGGCACTGCACAGCAGCCTGGCCTCCCTGCTGTCTCTGCCAGGCTCCCTCTCACTCCCTCCATGGAGGGGATGCTCCAGCCCAGCTGCCCATGGCCTCACCAGCTGAGCAGGTTTACTGCAGCTGCCCTGTGCTCTCATCCCACAGAGAATTCCACCTGGGAAGCCACTGCATTTTCTCTCTTCAGAGGTACGTGATGCTGAGAGCCAATGTACTTGACATACTCTGCAACAGATTTTAGAAACTCAACGATTTTCAACTTTAGCAAGGTTGCCTTTGTTGATGATGCATTTACCCTTGTTCTCTCCAGGCAAGTCTATTAATGCTCTGATAACACTTAATCCTTGACCTGTTCGTAGACAGATAAGCAGGCTGGTACCAGGTCTAGTCTCTCTATCATAAATTACAGCACAATACAAGAAATTCCTAAGGACCTCAGCAGTTCATATAATCCCAGTGGAATTAATAAATATGCTTCAAGATATTCCTTGTATTGTAGCAGATTAATTTGTTTTTATTAATGTATCGCATCTTTGAATGTTGTAATCTCATCCTAGCTCCAGGAAATTGCTGTGATCCCTGCTCCAAAGCTCTTAAAATGTTATATTAGTCACAAGTCTATTGCTGAGATGATTAAAGAACTAGGAGCATAAAGGGCACAACATGAGTGTGGTGAAGAGGAAGTTTACAGCTACAAGATTGCCTGTTTTCCCAAGGGAATCACATTGCATCATGAGATTTAGGATCATTGTTTTTTTCTCCTGCTAGCATTAGATTAGAAGACACTCCCGTGCTGGCATGCAATGTGTGAACTTCAAAGGGAAAGTGTTTTGAGTAAGGAAAGAGTGACAAGATTTTTCCAAGAGAAGTGCCCATCCCATGAGCATCAGAGGCACTTTTCTTGAAGGAGACATTTACACATTTAATCTATTTTAGGCAACACTTGAGCACTTGCCAGCTTCTAACAGGCTGCCCAGGGAAGTGGCTGAGGCACCATCTCTGGAGATATTTAAAAAAAAGTGAAGATGTGGTGTTTAGGGACATGGTTTACTGGTGGACTTGGCAATGCCAGGTTAATGGTTGGACTTGATCTTAGAGGGTTTTTCCAGCCTAAATGATTCTGTGATTCTCTAGGCTGTGGGCTGGAGTAAGAGACAAAAATCAGTGTTTCTCAGCGTGGCACCTCACCCTCCAGTGCTCCTGCAGGCTCCCTGGGACAGCAATCCTTGCTGCCTTCCCACCCTGAGGCCACCCTCACCATCAGCCCTGAACTGTCAGGATACAGGTCTTTTACCCCAAATCCATTCATCTCTGGCAGTGGTGCAGCTTCTTGCTCTGGGCTGTACCTGTCCTGACCACACATTCTTCCTACAGAAGACTGGATGGGGAATTATTCATAATTTTAAATGCTTTGGTTACAGGCTTCCTCAGCACCTCCCTTTTGTGCAGTGAATTTTGGTTACTGCTCAGAGCTGCCCTACAGTTCATGCTCATGTTGTGAAAAGGTCTAGGAATGGTCAAGGCTCTCCATTCATGGCCTTTACAAGAATTCAAAACACTGCTTTGCCGAGATGGCTTTGGAAATAATGGGGTTAGTGTGAGGAAGAGTAGGAAAGGGAGGCTATTGGGGAACTTCTTCTTAGAAGTCTGTTTGGCCAACTGAAAGGAGAATATTTTGGGAGAGTCAGAAGAAAATAGTTATTAAAACAGACACGTTTTTCTGGATCTTCTCTCTGAGTTTTTGGCTTCTGAAAAGCAGTCTGCTAATTACATGAAAGTATGCAAGAAGAGAAGAAAGTTCTGACTAATCCTAGTGTTGAATGTGGATATGTTGGCCATCTGTAATAAAACACCTTGTCTTCTTCCCACCCTGCCTCCCCTATTCCCCCCTTTTCCTCTTTCCCTCCATCCTGAGCACTGATATACACACAGCTTTTGTAACTGTGCAAATTCTTGTCCAGCAACACTTTCAAACAAACCCAACCAGATCATTCATTAATGTTAAAACAGGGGTCTTTAGCTGAGCTGATTAAAAGAAAATAACTTAAAAAGTACTTTAAAAACATTAGCAGATTCAGCCTAGCCAACTACACAACAAACAGCATTTTTTATTTACTTAGTCCTTTTCTTTTTTAACGATTTTTCCATTGAAATGGTCGCTAATTTCAAGCAGGAAATTCACCAGATATGTCAGTATCATTTGAATCAATTAGCAACCCAGGAGTGGGTGCAAATCTATTTTGGTAATACAAAAAAGCAGTAGCCTAAGGGTCTCTCTAAAGAGGGACTAACACACAGCCATAATGTATTGCTGAGAAAACCTCATAGGTGATACATCTGCATAGGCCACAGAGTGCTCCTTCTCCCTGAGAAGAGTGGTAAAAATATATCTCAATGAGCAAAATTCTTTTGGGGGTGGGAGAAAGAAAATGTTTCATTGGTCATTTTAATAGAAACCAAAGAGGCATTTAAATATGGTGATATTCTTGTCTAAAATATAAAAAGGAGAAAGACAACAAGAAGAAAAATAATAATCAAGTATAAGCAAGAAGAAAAATAATAATCAAGTATAAGCAAACATTACAATTATCAATTTTTCTGCCTAGCATTTCCCCAGTTACCAATGAAGATGTTATTCCAATAAGGACACAGTGGCATCTATTCAAAGCAAATTTCAGGACTGTAAGAGGCACTGTTTGTAGCTCATTGGAGGAAGGAAAGCAGAGTGCATCTCCTTGTTCCTTTGGAACATTTTGCCTTTCTCTTGGTTATTTGCCATGGGGAGAAGGAACCAGCAGTTTTCTGCCAGAGACACAATTGCAATTTCAATTCTGATTTGTATTACCTGGAAATCAAACTGGAGCCTCCAAAGGGCAGGAGGGCCTACATGGCAGCTCTCTGGTGTCTCAGTGGCTACAGTGTGTCTGTCTATATGGAAAATATTTTTTAAAACATGCTTGCTATGAGGAGTAAATGGCAACATGGGCTGTCTGCCAATAACCTCAAATCTGTAGTGAGAAATAATTCAGTCTGCTTGCAAGCTGAGTTCTAGTCTTCCTCTCCTATAGACTGTCGATTTCCTCTGATTTACTAAGAGTAGGTACAAAACATATTTTATTAAGGCTTTATCTTCCACTCTAATCATTAAAGTAAAATGCCAACATTTTACTCAGTGTCTCCCCAGCACCTTTCGGGCCCATTTCTAAACTTAATACACTGTGCTGAGTACAGGGCTTCACCACTGATGGTAGCTTTTGGCATCAGTCATTGCTAGATTTAGCTGCTGCTCTCCATATTTCATCAAGTAGCTGGAAACAAATCCATTACCAGAAGGCTGGCGTGTGTCTTTGATGCATTTTTCCAGCTTATCTAAATTGTTGAAACAGTCGAGCAACAAGCACTTGAAAATGGAAGTGCACAGGTATCAAACTGAGTTTCAGCTGTCTGGTAGGTGAAGATTCAAGTGACATTTGCCACTACCCCTGTAACAGAGACAACAGAACAGCTGCTCAAGAAAGCCCTCACTGTTTTCACCAAAACTAAACATGAAACTACAAAAGCCAGGCATGGGAGTGATTTCATAACCTATTGTAACAATGCCACGTGTGAGTTTACAAGCCTGTTTTAAGCCTGTAGTCTGAAATGCATTTGAGTGTTGCTTCTGACTGTGTGTGAAGCAGAGCCTTGGAGGCTGCAACTTTGAGATGCATTGAATGGTGATGTGACATCATGGTGTGATGGAAAGATGAGCCTCAAAGGAGCTGTAGAATTGCCCAACTCAACATCTAGTGTGGGAAATGAAGAAATGTCCAACCTATGCACATGCTAAAGGTTTGCTTTGCTAAAAGTTTAATGCTGGCATGCCACATGTCCTTGGACTCAGCAGTGAAGGTGTGAAGCCTGGCATCAGAATTTGGTCAGTCAAATCAGGAAGTCGTCCTCCACTCTCCTCCCTGCTGTCACCTGTGTCTCTAATCACATCCTTTGTACAGTACATGGCAGTGATTTTATGTGTTTGTACAAAATGCAGCTTTCAGGTGTAAGGAATGGGCATGAAGTCAGTGGTTAAGCTGACCTGGACCATGGGCTGCTCCTGAAATCAGTGGCCCCACTCCCCTTCCCCTTGTCCACAGAGGCCTCTGGCTCCAGCTGCTTCCTTAGCAGGCACTGCTGTGTGTTCAACCCCTCCATGTGCTGGCTCAGGGACTTCAGCAAGCAAAGCCCAGACTGCAGAGCAGCTTGGCCTGAGCTGGCTGCTCACAGGGTCAGAGCTGTGCTGGTTGTAGGGAAAGGGGTGGAGAAGTGTTGCTGGGGAGAGCGAGGGTAAGCACATCCTTTTCTGGCAGGAGAGATGTTTCATCATAGTGGATTCAGGATTAAATGTCACCCAGCTGGGGTGCAGATAGCATCTCATCCATAGAGAGTAAAAGGGCTGCTTACAGGGAAAATTGCTAACCCAGTTGTTATTCACTGTGTTTATGGTCAGGAAAGGTTGGAGTTCACTGGCCACACAAACAGAGATGTCAGGATGTGACTGGCCTATGCCAAGGGATATCCACATTCCTAAAGACAGGCTGTAAGAGGTAACAATCCCACAGTTTGCATGGTAAAAATGCATCTCTTGATTAAAGATTGAGTTTATCAGCTGCAGGTAACACTCTGATGTCTGCATCTGTACAGCCTGCAGAGAGAAGGGGTCTGTGGGAATGGGAACATCCCCAGGGCAGCATCCCTGTTCTGTACCTTGCCCAAGGAGCTGGACAATAATGAAGGTGTTTGAGTTCAACATTAACTGCTCAGGCTTTCCAGGCTCTGCTTGTGGCTCTTGGAGCTGAGACAGGCCCCGACAGCACTTCAGCTGGGTGAAATAAAGAGAGCAGCAACTGGAGCCCAGCCAGCATGCAGTTAGCTGGGAGAGAGAGCACTTCCTTTTCATTTTTATAAATTTGTTCCAAGACTGTTTCATTAAGCTTATTCTTTCTTTGCAGAACACTGGTCTAGTTTTCAAAAGAGTTTCAGGCTGACTGGCAAACCCTTGCACTTGTGAGGAAATGCTGATGCCAAATTCCTGCCTGCTCCCATGAAGTCCAGCAGCTAGACATAAGGCTGGGGTGCTGAGGAGATGGGATGTCCCCTTTGAGAGGCACAGGGACCAGCTCATCCCCTGGAGACAAGGTCCAGCCAGCACCCCCTGTGATCTGGTGGGGCACAGGGTGGGCTTTCCACAGGCTTCTCCTCAAATATGTAACAGCTGGGAACAAGGCAGGACGTGTAGTAAAGGCCAAGCAGACTTAGACCTGGGGTACTATAGCAGCAGCATTGTTGCAGAGGTTGAGATCCCTGAAATTTGAAAAAGGAAGGCTTCCTTGAGACCCCGTTGTGGAAATAGCCTTTCTTAGGTGCTCCTGTGGCTGGTGTGGGCTGCAGAAACACTTCCCTGGGCACACCTGAATGCAGGGAATACCCAGGAAGTTTTGGGTCATCCATCAGCACAGACAGAAATTGTGGGGCTGGAGAACACCTGCAGCCTCCCAACAGCCAGACTGAGGGAGGAAGGAATATCCTGGTGGAATTGCAGCAGCTGTTCCTAGAGCATGCAGCACAGAAAATAAAGTTGCTGTGATGAGAAAATCAGAGGCTAGAGTGAGGATGCAAAACAATATTGTTATCAAGGTGCTACAGTCTGGAAAAAAAAAAAGAGTTTGAATAAAAATGTCAGAGATCCAACTGGAGGGATGTTCAAAGGAGGACTAACAAGACATTCCTGTGTGCTGGATCTCAGCAAGCAAGTGAAGCTTTGATTTTAGGCATATAGCAAGGCAAAAGTGTAATTCTAGGGAATGAGTTGTAGGCATACACTGAAAATATGAAGAATATTTTCTTAGAGGTCTTCCCTCTGAAGCCAGGAGAAGCACTGCTCAGCATGGGACTGTGGTGCTGTTGATGGGAGCGTGGGTCCCTCTGTATCCACCATATTCAGGGCTCTGGAGGCTGATCCTTCAATCTGCTCTTCTCCCAGACATCACAGCCATGAGATCCAAGAGAAATGCATAGCAGGTCCAGGATCAGGCACAACAAAAGCAGGGACAAGGACTTCTGGGAGCCTCACTGTGAGGCACAGAACATTTGTGTTGGTTAACAAGAGGCTATTTAAATCTGCATTGAGATCACGGGCAAAATACCCAAGCTTAGGATATGGAGTGTGGTACAAGTGAGGAAACTTAAGTAAATTGTATTGATGCAACTTGAGTCAATTTGTATTTGATCTGGTCAACAAGCTCAAAGCTTGTAGAGGTATTTGTATTTCAGAAGGATAATAGATTATTTGGAGTTAGGTCGAATGAGGAAGGAATTGACTTCAGCTGAGATCAGGCAGGTGCTCACATTTGGGCTGGACTTGTTTGTGGAGCTGCTGCCCCTTCGTGCTCAAAGGACTGAGTGTGGGTGCTGAGTTAATTCCTGCACCTCAGCTGGTGGGCTGTGACCTCGAGCTGAGGACAAACCTTGTAACAGGTGTGCAAACTCCTTTTTCCTCTCAGGCTAAATCGGCGTGAACTACTCTTAACCCAGTTGAAATACCTCCTTGGAAAGAAGTTTCAAAATATCTTCCACTTTCTTTTTGCTTGATTGCATCAGCTTAAAATTCACCTTTCAATCAAACTGGTGGGAATTTGCCTGCAGTCTGCTCTTGAAGCAATATGGTTCTTGCAAATTAAACTGGCCTCAGACTGCGGAGAAATGAACAGGAGAAGAAAAAAGCTTTATCCTAGACAGGAATCTTAAGAGTGACTCTGATCTTCAAGTTTAAGCTAATACAGTGCCACTGATATCAAAGCAGACATTCTTCCTTTACACAGAAATAAATTTGATCAGTGGTTGGGCTGTTAAGTCAGTATTATTCAACTAGGTGTAAGATTTTTATAGCATTACCAGTTTATTAATAGTCAGAACACGAAACTTTACATTAGTGTCAGGGATGTGGGGGAGAAGCAGAATGAAGAATGGAAAAAGATGATATTATTTGCCCAGGGCAGACAATTAAAGAACAATCTACTTTAACAGTGTCACCTTTATATAATTTCTCCTGTCTACCATTGCCACAGTTTTCCACACCTCAGGGGAAGAGCTGGCATTCTTAGCAGAGCTCCTAAATAGGTTCTTGTTTCTGTGAGATACTCTTATTAATATATTTTTTAATTTTTTCTTCTTTGGGAAAAACAATCAGGGAAACTGCTCCCAGACTTTGCAGAACCACACAATGAAGTTATTCCTGTTTCTGGCATAGGGGAGCTGAATGTTGGGACACAGCCACAGCCTTTATGATCTTGGGCAGCAGAGTGGGTACATTACTTTGCCAAATAAAAACTATTACTTTGATTTTTCGTATATCTTAATGTATTACATGCATTTCCTTGAAGATACCATCAGCTTCTCTTTCCTGTTTATTTATTCAGCAAATGTTTCTGCATCTGAGAGGAAAAGAACTTTTAATTCTCAGGAATCTGTGCTCTCTAAATTAATGTCTGTTAGTATATTCTTTTACATTTAAAAAGACTAAGCTCCTCACAGCTGATTGTACAAACACTTCTTATAAAGACATGTCTGAAATTAAATATATGCTCTTGGGAGTGCAATTTCTTCTGTCTTTCAGTGTTAGCCCCTGGTCTCTGGTATTCAACATGACTGCTCTCCTGCCAGCCTTGCTGAACTTTGCAGAGTGACAAGATTCCCTCACATTATTAACATCATGCTGCCACTGCAGTGACAGTGAAGGTGTACTTCATGGACATTTTGGCCTTTACTTCTGTTGTCACTTGAATTACAGCATCCATGTTATGGAAAATATTTAAAATAGTAACCCTTGTAACTAGGGATAAAAATTTAGGTGCAAGAATTTACTTAAGGACTGAGCTTCTCCAAAGCTGTGCTCACTTTGTGTATTTAGGATTTTATGATCCCAGCCTGTGGCAGGTGCCTTTCTACCAAAGGCACTGCAGATCTAGGGCTGGATGTAGGAAGAATTTCAGATTTGTTGTACCCACAAAACAGCATCACTAAATGCGATGACTTGAAGTGTCTCACTTAAAACATACAGAACAAATGACTTCATGGGCATTTTTAAGAAATGCAGCCTTAAAACTGCTGTGTTTCATTTCTAAATTTTGTTTTGCATTCTGTAACCAGTGAACAGTAATGAGATTTTCACTCCTGCATGTTGTTGTGAACAGGATAGATGATGTCCCAAAGATTCATCTTGACACATTTCTATTTTTAGCTTCTGCTTCTTTTGTCTGCCCAATTGGACATTTTGCAAGAGTGCCCATTGCCTTTAAACTGTTATCTTTTGCTTCTGGCATTAACCTTTGGGCTAGAGACACCTCTTTGGATAAATGTAAAGCTATATTACACAAGGAATATGTATCAGTCCATCCTCCTCTTTCTGAGGCTTAGGCAGAGGTGTCATTTATATGGGATGAATCCATTTGGCAGTTGTTAATGTTGATTTGACCATTTCTTACTCTTTTTTTTTTTAATTGCACAAGAATGAATTGTGTAGCATTTATTTATCTTACAGAAAATTATTTTTAAGAATATCTATGATGCTGGTCCTAGATCTAATCTGTGAAACTTAGACTTGAACTGTAAGACTAAACATTTATAATGTAAGCTTTAGATATGAAATAATGAGTTATTAATAAAAACTCAAAGATAAAAATGCTGCTTTTAGCCTACCTTGTAATGTCAATATGTTTTCAAGCAAGCCTTATGGCTTTGGTAACGGAAAATGGTCTTTCTGTTCTCAAATCTGCTTAAGGCCTTAAATTCAGACCAGGCAGATGTGGCTAAAAGTCATCACCCATTCGACTGCTCTGTGATCAGCTACAAAATTTAGAGCTGTAGAGGTCAAGTGTCTGGCTGTCTGTCATAATTGGCATCTGTGTTGGAAGTCTTAACAACCATTCCAGAGCAGGAGCTGGGAGTGCTGAATACAAAAGCTCCCTCAGCTCCAGAGTCATCACTCATGCCCATACAGCTGCCTGTCAGTCTCTGTGACATATATCAATATTTTACAGTGGTTGTAGGACATCTGGCTGCCTAATTTGGGATTAGGCAGGAGCATTATTCACTTCTAATCCCTGAAGAGGCAGAGGCTGGCGAGCTGAGGGGTTGAGAGAGGCTCCACTTTGCCCAGAAGATCTCCCAGGAGGTCCAGAAGAGCCACAAACAGCATATGATAAACAGTTTGGGAAAGACAAACTTCTTATGGATCACCTAAAATAGTGCAAAAAATGGCCAAAATATTCTATAAGGCTATGAAAATGATTTCTTACGAGGTCTCATGGAAAAACATAGTCAGACTCATTTTACAGATTTTTTTTTTAATGGAGTATGGGATAAAGTCAAATCCTTTAGTGTCTCCTATTGCACTAGAAAAAAAAATAAGGACCTGTCAGGAGTTACTCTCTATTTTCTCTATTCCCAGTATTATTGGTCATAAGCAAATTTTGAAAACTACTATGTTGACAGAAAGAGCAGGAGCAGATTTTGAACATCATTATTGGCAACTTTTTCCTTGAATGCTTCTCTTAGTAGATGAAATGTAGAAGAATCTCTTCATGCTTTGAAGATCAGAAATTTCTCTTTGACAAAAGAATAAATAATACTTTTTTTTAATATTTTCTCCAACTTGTTTCAGTATG
>VZTT01028588.1:6835-18979 GCA_013400855.1 Buphagus erythrorhynchus | reverse complement strand
AATTAAATCTTCTCATCTCCTCAACCGAGGCGCCCTGAGTCCTCCTAGTCTGACAGCTCATGGTTACTCCCTGCAGGTTTTTTGGTGCTGCAGGAAAACTGCTGTCAAGGATCACACAGGTACAGGTGCCCCTCCTTTCCTGTCCAGCTGCATTGGACCAGGGCTTCTCCAACTGTGCCCTGTGGGAATGGCTGCAAACTGGACAACAGAAGGCATACATGAACATTTCCACACACGTGCCAAATGAACATATCACAGAAGAGTAATTTATAAATATTCAAAGTTTCAGCAGTTCTTTACTGGCTATAAATTTATGAGCTGCTGCGACAGCCCTATGCAAGATGGCCTGTTAATTATTTTCAGAAGAGGATTACCAGGTTTGAAGTGGTGAAGAAGCCTACCTGTTGAACCTCTGAAAATCTTGATTCCTGCTGGGTGTTCAGGCCTGGTGTTTGTTGCAGTCTGAGGAAATGTGTGATCCTTGCTGCTGCTCCTCCCACTGTGTCTTTCTACTCCTTGAAATGCCCTGACTGTTGAGCAGGGAATCTTCTGCATATTCAGGATGTCACCTCTCATGGACAAAGGCAGTTAGATGGCTGGAGATTATCCTGGCCATTAAAAATGCCACTACACAGATAGAAGTTGCTGTGCCTCCTAAAGACATAATAATTTTGATACTATGTAATATAGCCAATAGTTTGAACTTTTTCTGAGGATTAGGTCAATAGCTGTGACAAGCTTGGTATGTGTATTCCATGGAAGGGGCTCTTCTTGCTGACCAGAGGTGCAGATGTGGTTGGTAAAAAAATAGTCCAGCACAGTTGTTGGCAGTAGGTGATTTGGTATTTACAAGCCTTTCCTGGGGTGGACTTCCAGCTCAGCCTAACAGAAAGGCCTTGTCTATGTTCTGGTTGAGCTGTACCCTTCATAGGAGCAGGGAAGGGGGAAGGAAATTGGACTTTATATCAGTGACTGCTTCTTTAGACTGCATGACCAGTTTCCTGTCCAAGCAAGAATAGGTGTCTTTAGTCCTGGATTTGTAACAAAAAACAAACAAACAAAAAAACAAACAAAAACAAAACCAAAAAAATATTAGAAAGAATCATTCCTTGTGTCTCTTGTGAACCCCTTGTCTAGTGATAGCACCTGATGCTCCTGTGGAAGCTGTGGGAACAGGCACTTCAGTTATCCCTTGAACAACCCTTAAAATTATTCATCTGATAAGTGAAAGTTCTTCTTGTTTTGGAGCTGAAAACACAGATCCCAGCAACTGTGAAGAAATCAGTGGGAAAAGGGGCCAAACAGGACTGTATTCTGCTTGCAGAAACAGAGGGATGTTCTTGCTGTTTCCTGGCCTCTGTGGAAGCAAAACTGCCTCAGAGTCTCCTTTTCTCTCTGCCTTGTGCAGAGAAACCATGAAGGCTGGGGTGGGAGAAGGGAAAACTCCAGTGCTTCTGCTGTGGGCACATGTGGTGTGCCATCCTTGCACTGCAGGACGTCTCGTCTGCTCTTTCCAAGTAGAAGACCTCTAGGTAGAGTGGCACAAGGGAAATAGGCTTTGCACATTTCTCTTCCCTGTGGAGCAAAGGGAAAATATTTTGGGGAACAAAAAGCATGGATTGCCCATGAGACCTCTTTCTACACACCACCAGATGAAGCATGAGTGGCTGTGACAGACACCCCAGAGACTGCTTTTGGCTATTTCAATTTATTTCCTGTTATTGTCCCTGGCTGTCACCATGCAGTGTGCTGTCCTGGGAGCACACAACATACCAATCTTAATTGTTTAACTTTGACTCTTCCTTGCTCTCAGGGTCACTCAGAAAATCTTGGTGTGTGGCTGTCATGGGTCCTTCATACCACTACAGCTTTCGTGAGCATCCTTCTAGCACTGCCTGCCACGCCTCTCCTATCTCACACAGAAAAAATATATGGCTCAGTTGTGGGAGCAATAAAAGATATTGAAAGGAAATTCACTGGGAAAGAAATTATTTCCTACCTAAATAGAAAAATTGTCATAACTTCAGGCAGAAAATACCAGATCAGGTCTATGGAAGCTACTCCTACCTAGAACCCAGGACTTTTAATCATATGGGCCCACACAATAACAACTGCATTTTTCTTTATTCCTCCCCTCCCCAGTTTATGTATTCAGCTGAAAACTAAAGCTATTACTGTATCAGTGATCAAATACCTTATGTCCAACCCACTACCTCCCCCAGGGAGAAGGAAACATCAAATGCCTTGCAGAAGAATCTGGGGTAAAGTTGAAGATGAAAAGTTGCTGATTTCAAAGAGGTCAGTTAAAATGCTGGTCAAATTGAGAGCTTAATGCATTACTGAGGTGAATATAAAGTTCTTCTTTTGTTGTGGTTTGGTTTTTTTCCCCCTTCTGAATCAAAATGTTTCAAAGGCATTTAAATAAAACTGAATTGATATAATTAGTACAAGCCCATGAGAAGTGATTGAATTACTAAGTGTGGCCACTGCTACGGCTATGTAATGGAAGCCTTCAGTTTTTATTAATTCCATGTTTGAAAATCTGGATTAAACACCCAAACTAATAAGTCAAAACACTGATGTAAGATCCAAAGGACAACAGCATTGTCACTCTGTATAGCAGGGCACAAATTCAGTGCTTAATTGGTACAAGAGCTGTAATAATATGGCTCATGTTTAATTAATTAGAGTTCTAACTAGTCATGAAACTTTTAAGAGCTCTTGGTGCTGTGAAATTGTTGTTGTTTATATCCAGTGTGCTGCAAAGCTTTTTCTCTCTGACATCTCACTCTGATGGGGCAGCTTCACTGGATACAGGCAGCACGTGCTTATCAGCATATCACAAGAGCAAAAATTGTATTTGAAGGAGATTTAACATCCATCTCATTAAAAAGACTGGAATTCATCTTGGGTTTTGCTTTCCCCTAAGAGGAGCGGGGAAGAACGTGGCAAACCTGGGCAGTTAAAATAAAGTGGTCAAAATACTTGGTGAAGTGTTGATTAGCTCCCACTGTCCTCCTTCTTGCTGACTCCTATAAGCACTCACAGACTGTCTTGAGAAAGGGCTTTCTTGGCATTTTATAGATTTTCCAGGCAGAATTTTTCTATATTAAAGGAACAGTGTTCAGTTTAATGTTCCAGCCATATGCCAGAATTTATAATCCTTCCCATTTAAAGCAGTTCATCTAAATTTGATCCCAGTCTCGTGCAATAAAAAAATATAATTAAAGGTGAATGTAAAAATTATTGAACAAATATAATAAAAGGGCAATTAAAGTGTTCAGATATAAAAATGTAAGAAACTAAGAGGAGCCCTAACCTCTTAAATTATTCTTAAAGCAAATATACTTAATCATGTAGAGTCTATTCTTTTTTTTTACCTTTTGCCCAAACTTGCATGAAATACTGTTAAATCAGGAATACATTCTATTTTTTCCCCTAATACCTAAGATTCATGGGAAGGATAACTTGCTATTAACATAGGTTTCTCTTCTTTTATTTTCTTAGAATTAGCATACTCATGGTACCAGTGCACTCTGTGAAAAGAACATCTTGTTTGACATTTCTTCATGGATTTTTTTTCCTGGAGAATATATATAATCCCTTTTTGTAAAGCTCATGTAAGTTTTAGCCACTCTCAATGTCCCATAAAAAAGTATTCCAAAGCTTAATTCTGTGAACTACCAGCCCTGGTTTCCTGTATGAGTCTGTTATCTGCAAGTTTCACTTGGTGCCCTTGCAGGTGTTAGAGGAGACAGTGGCAATCATTCTCTTTTCCCTTTCTTGTTCCTGCCTATTCACAAAAAATGTTTGCAAAAGAGCTGTCAAGTCAAATTGAGTACTCTGCAGGAGAGAGTCCTTCACCATAAGATTAATGGGAATAATGTTCTAGGGGAAATGCCTGATTATCTGTAGGACTAATCCTATAGCCAGGTATTATATGGTGATCAGGAGACTTCAGAGGAGTGGCATTTGGGCACCTGGTTCTTGGAAAAGAGTTAATTCAACATGCAAAGACACTGAAAGGAGGAGTGAGGAGAAGGCTTCTATAATGTTAGTAGAGTTTGAAAACATACTGATCATAAAGTAGTTTAGCAATTAATTTGACAGATTAAAATATCTGTTTTCAATATTTCATGAACTTTAAAATACCACATCCATTATGTTGTGAGTCTTGAGAGCAACTTTAAATTCAGGGTACCTTTTTCTTCACATCAGACTGCTAATGTGAAATGCAGTGTCATTGGCAGGTGTGTCACAGTGAATCTTCCGAGTCTTGTGGCTGTGATCAAAAGTGGAGTGGGCTGTTAATGGTGATTAATGAAGATATTGACCCTATTTTTTCAGCGAGCTAAAGTGAGAATTTGTTTTTAATCCTTTATAAAAACAAAACCAAGCAGAACTTAAGCCAGGCAACAAATAAGCAGACACTTCTTCATGTGCATGAGATACAGCACACAGGATAAAAGCTATTTGTGGATTTAGTGGTGCTTGTTGTTTAACATATACACATTCTCTAATGGCACTTGCTGTTGCTAAGTTAATGCACTTGACTGGTTTGGTTCTCTGGCTCATGGCTTTGCTTTGTGGGAATATTCAAAAGCTTGCTGAGTGAAGCTGAAGATGGGCTAGAGGTTTTGAAGCCAAATCAAACATCTTCTAAAGTCTAAATTCTCTGGCTTTTTGAGAGTTTCATTCTGCCCCACTATACAGGTGCTAATAGTTTAAAGCCCTTTGGGTGGTTTGTGACATTCAGTGGTTACATCCAGGATGAAAACCTGCTGTGTCTTCATGGTGAGGGCCGTGAGGAAGATTGTGCTCAGCTGCAGTGGTTCCTGGGATTTATAGATATTCCTGCTGCCGTGATCCCTCAGAGCCAGAACCATGGGGTCAGTTTTGCCCTGCAAGAAGAGGAGCAGGGGTGGTGGCTGGAGGCTGCCAGGGACAGAGGGCTGCAGAGCTGTCCCTGTCCCAGGCTGTGAAACAGCTCCTGGTGGCCCCACCGCTGATTAATGCTGGTAACTGCTTTTCTGAGCTGTGCTTCAGTCAGCTCTGGAGTCACATTCCTGGATAACAACCTTGGATAAGCAGGAATTTCCCTCCTGTCATTTGCTCAAGAAGGGAACGCTGCTGAGGGAAGAGCAGGTCCTTCCTTTTGATTTTTCTCTGTAATGCCCATGTTAAAGATGTGACACAAATGCTGATTTTGGAGGAAAGCTCTGGCTAAAATTCTGGCCCCACTGAAGTCAGTGGCATTATTCCCACAGACTTTAAAGGTGCCAGAGTCTTGTCCTTTATCCTTCTATTCTGAGCCTCTTCATTCTGGAGAGGATGTTTGCTCAACCAACAAAGGAGATATATGTATGACCCTAATGGGGGAAAAAACTCCCCAATGTTAAGAAAGATTGCAGTGGCTTGGGAGTGCCTGGAGATGTGAGGGATATGTCTCCTCCCAGGAGCAGAGCCAGCTGGCTTCCAGACACAGGCTATTGGGGCAACTCTGCTGATAGTGTGATGACAAATGCAGAGAAATAGCAAAGATTAATGTCCCAAAGCTTGGAATATTAGAAAATGCAATAACAAACTCAACTTTTGTCTGCCAGAAATCAAACTGACACAATTTAGGAGGAAATATGCTGGCATCCTATCCCTCTGCTCCCTCTCTTGACTCCCAACCTCCCTTTTTTATCTTCTTCGATTTTTCCATCTGGCTCATCTAGTTGAAATTTGAACTGAGTCTCAATTCAAGTTCTTTTCAGGGTTTTGTGGGATGTTTTGCAGGGTAATCTGTCTGTCTGACATCACTGCAAGATTGTGAAATCACTAAACCATGGTTTCTCCTTGCTGCCACAATGAAAACATGTATTATAACAGTGCCCCATTACCCTTTTGGTGGTTACAGCACAACTCCCACTTATGGTCTCCATGACTTGGGGAAGAATTATGCACTGGCTGAATTTTTTAGCACATATAACAGCAAACCATATTTGGGAATTTGGGGACAGGGCAGTATCATACAAAACCAAACAGGACTAACAACTAAAAAATGCACTGTGCTTGCAAATTTTAATAAGCTCTTAATAGAGATGGACTTGAATCAAAACTTTGACTTCAATACAGAATGAAATATGGTGGGAGTTGGGAGTCCAGGCCCATATCAGACATCATGTCAACATATCTCTCTGTAAAAGACTGAACCAAACCCAAAAAGCTCAAGGTCCATCAGTTAAGAGGCCAATCAGACATAGAGACCAAAATAGTGCAAACTGTACAGGGAAAAGACTCCTTTGTTTTGAAGCATGTACAGACAAAGACAGTCAAGAAAATAAATGTATTGCAGAGGTGTTTTATTGCCTTTTCAGATGATTTCTGTGGAGTGTGTTTTATGAGCTTTGGCCACATTTTCACATTACTGGTGAATAAAGCTCTCATTGTTCAAAGGGTATCACCTGGTGACTCATCAATTTCTTTGAATGCTGCTTAAAAAAACCCTCATGTGAAATTGAGAGTGTTGCTCTGTATGTACCTATGGGCCTACAGAAAAAAGAGCCACTTCTGAGCCTGATCAGGACTGGGGAGTCTCAGGCAATTTGAGATTGACAGACACAGGGAGGAAGTGAAAATACAGCATCATCTCTGCTCCTCATGGAAAATAAATCTCCTTGATTTTGTGTCACAAGTGCTGATTTTGTATTTCCGACTCAAGACTTCACTCTGGAAGTATGAGTTGAATTTAAAGCAAGTCTAAGTTATTTTTTAATGAATGTCTGCCTTCTTCCTCCTTGAGTCAACGCCGGTGCAGACATGCCTTGCACAGAGCTAACAGATAGTGGGGAGGTCAAAAGGATGCTTAGCTGGGCAAACAACTGGTGTACATGATTTCCCTAATTTTCTAGGTCAATCTGGAGGAAACAAACCTTTCAAACCAATCTCCAGCAGCTTCACAGTGGTGTGCTCAGGTTCTGTATGTGCTGTGTGCCTGCAGCCCAGCCAGAACTCTGCTACTGAGGGAAATGCCCTTCCCAGCCAGGTGAGTGTCTGTAGTCTGTGGAGCTGCAGCTGGAGATATTTTCAGAAAGTTGATCCTAATATAGAATCCCATCAAAGCACTTTATAAACCAATTGTGGCTTAACTGGCATTCTTTTGATATTTCCGTTGTACCACTGAACCTATGTTTTGGCAAAACCATTAAAACAGCCCAAACAGTCTTAGCCCTCTCCAGAATGTTTGGCCATCTTGGAGATCAGATTTTGCTGTATCTAACCAAAACTGTGACTGGTATACCTGTGGCAGAATTAGCTGTATGTAAGATCTGGGATCTCTCTATTTTTCTTCCTCTATCTTGCTGTTTCATCATCTACTATTGTATGATCACTTTAGAAATACAGTACATAATCCTGATGAAAACTAGTTGAAGCAAGAGGAGTAGAGATCCATGTCAATATCTACAAAAAGAGGTTGGTAAAGACATGTTCATAAAATGTTTTCTGCTCTTAAGGAATACCTTTACACTCAATATCAACAGCTGAGAAATGCACTCTGCCTGGGGAAGCACAGAATGGACTGCTTCGGGGCAAACTGAATGCATGTGTGTAATTGAGATCTTGGGAATGGGGTTTATACCCATTTTATACACGAGGATACAAGAGGACAAATTACACTGGCTACTATGACACACTGTCATTAGGGAGAAGGTCTTTTACTTCTGTCTCTGGGAGGCTTTGCTGCATTTCCAATTTGCATTGTACAGGTTTGCTGCTGCAGGGCTGCACTCGGGCAGATGGTTACTAAATGCCTGGAAGCACAAGTGAGGAACTGGAAAGGAGAATTTATCCTATCTCAGAGAAAAAAAAATGCATCCTCTCTGGCAGCAGGGCCTGCAGGAAAACTTGGCATTGAAGATCTTTTCCCTTTTCTGCAAAACACTGAAATATTAGGAGGAAAAAGTGAGGGTGGGAAATCTCATTGTAATCCCTCTTTGCCTCAGAGACAGGGAGTCAGGAGAGACTTCTAAGTGGCTCCCCTGGGAGAGGGATAAGGTGGTGTGTGCACTGACCATAAAGGCCTAAATAGCTGATTAAAATGTAGTTGCAGACATCCAGGATGAACAGATTTTCAGAGGAGCTGAGAACTCATAAAAGCCTTTGAAACTGCTGTGAGACTGCAGTACCTTTGGATGTTCAGCATTATAAAACTGAGCCATGCCTTAATATACAGAACAAAAAAAAATGCAAAAATGCCCACTTCATAACCTCAAGTACTGAGCAATTTTAAATGCAACATACTAAAAAAAGATAAAAATGAACACAGTGCACAATAACTTAATTTACAATTTTTAGTGAACATATTGATATTTTTGTTCTAAACACTGCAACTCTAGTAAGGACACCAAACTATGAGCAATTTACATCCAAATCAATGCATTGACCAAACAGTGAATCTCCAAATTACTTAACACCTCAAAGTTAGTGCATTTTTCCATGTAACCTTCCATATTATTAGCAGCAAACAGAGTCCTAGTCACTCATGTGAATGCAGCAAGTAACCAGTCAATAGCTAAATATCCCTATAGGTCTCCCTATGCTCTATTACAATATGTCTGATTGATAATCCTGCAAAGCTTTCTTAGTTTAAAAGGGAAACCTGTTACTAGTTCCCAGAATTCACTTTTTAATGTGTGAAAATTGAGTGTTCTCTTAAAATTTGACTTTCCCCCTGTTGTGTACACTAGAGGCGGCTGAAATGCAGCCTTTACCATTTTATTTCAAAGAAATCACAGGAAGCATCAGGTGGCAGTGACCTTCCATGACTGAAGATACGAGCTACATTTTTCATTCATGTAACTCTTGGCCCCAAGTGCTGGAGAGGAAACAACAGACTTCAAATCATTCTACAGACAGTACAGGGGATTACACATTGGCAACATGGGAAAATCAAAACAAACTAACTCTTTATGCAGCTAAAATCCTGCTGCAGTTCAGCTACAGATTTCATCGTTCTGCCTAATGGGATTAAGGCACACAACAAGGGCCTCCATTCTCCAGGGTTGCTGCTTTATTCCTTTAAGTGCTGCCCAATTTCAGAGCCAGGAAGATCCATGAAAGAGTGCAAATACCAAATGACAAATATTTTCTGGTTTTGATGACTGACTCTGAAGAAGCTTGACTTGGACACTTTTGCTAACAAGATGAAGTCACCTACTCTGGAAGTCGGTGCTCTGGGAAGCTTGCAGATGAGTTCCATGCTTGGCAGCATTCCCCTTTTAAGTTCCAGTTTGTGGCTTTTTTTTCACTCTCCTTACTTTAGGGTTCTGCATGACTTCATTCATCCACAAAAGCGATTCTGCTTTTTATTTACTAGCCAAGAAAACACTTGCACCGTTGAACTGCTTCAGAAAGGGGTGATGTTCATGTGCAGCTAGGGCCAGCAGCTCCCTGGAAGCAGAGAACCACAGGGGTCTCCTCAGGGATCCACAGCGTCTCACCAGCCAGCTGTGATCATGACATCACAGGTTCAACCAAATTTCCAGATCACCATGCAAGGTCATGGTGATAGGGCAGGGTGGAGGTCAAACCAGGAGGTCAATCCACAGGTCAGATCCAGTGAATGTCAGGCAGGTCCACAAAGACAGAGGAGGGCTAAGGTCAACATGGAAAGGGTTCTTGGGGCAGGGCTGGCAGGCAAAGATATATTCAAGGCTACATATTAGAGCTTTTATGAATTGTAGATTTTAAAATTATACAAGGAAACAACCAGTACTGCTTGAAAAGTTAATGCTGTATTTCTTCCACATGGGTGTATTCAGCTTTCACCATGGCATTGCTGGAGAGTCTTGGGTTTAGTTTTGCTGTGCTAGTCACAATGATAGCATGGGCCAAAGAGATCCTCTTGCTCCAGAGACCTCAGGGAGGGGCCAGCGTTTATATCTGCAGCTCCATGGGGCAGGTACAAGGCTACCAGTGCTCTGATTTCCCTGAGATGGTCAGCAGTGCATGATAGTGCCAGAGACAGAAAATTGCACTATCTGGTTTAGCTGGGACATGTACAATCTCTTCAAGGAAGAGATTGAGTCTATTAGATTCATCTGTAGTTTTGCTCTAGCCACTCAATTGTAAGGGGGTTAAGCTGGAGACAAACAGTGATTCAATTTTATGACCAGACTGAAAACACAAATAAATCTGCTGCTCCTGTGTGCTAACTGTACTGTGTGCCCAAGGGCAAGATGCTTTAATTGGGTGTAATAGCTCCAGGTCTGGACTTACGTATGTGCACATCAAACACTCCTTTTACACCATGAACAAGTGCTATTGAAATAATTATTGTATTAGCATCATCATCTTTCTACATGGAGATGTAGAGCATATGGCAAGCTCAACAGATGCCTATAGCCGCCATCCAGATAACGTTATTAAAAACAAAATAAAAAAGAAATAAAGGAAAAGCCATTATATTTTTGGCATATTGGCTGAGAACACTCAGGAGGCTGAACTGGAGACTGCTGTCGTATTTGTCATCCTGCTGATTGCCTAATGTAAAACGTAGAAGGCCAGTGAAGTGTGAGAAAAGCAAGACATTGTAGAGGACTGAAGCCTGAGCACTGGGAATAGGAAATTACAAGCAGTGACCTACAGTAAGTATGCAACAAAAGTGCAGAAACCCAGCTTCTTGCTGCCAGGGGACAGGCTGTCGACTGGGAACAAAGCTTCAGATTTCTCTGAGTGATTAGAAATTTGAAGTGCTGTGGATGCCATGTCCTAAAAGTCCTGGAGGAAGAATACAGGCACTGTGGCTGCCAGCTGATTCATGGGGAGCAGCTGCAAAGAAAATGCCTCTTCCTGCCCTCCCAGATGGATGAAAACTCTCATGAAAGGGTGCCTACAAGGGAGGGTTGGACTTCAGCCTTCAGCAGATTTGTAAGTCCCCAGATGGGAAAAAAACCACCTCTCAAACTTCCTGAATATCCTGTTCAAAGGAAAGGCCGCTTGTCCTCCCTGTGAGAATTTTTCAGGATAATGTAGGGCACAAGATTCTCCTCTCCTAGACCAGAAGCTGATGCCTGCATCTACTGGTTTCAAATGGCTGTGAGATAAGGCTTTTCTGAGTGAGCAAGTTTCCTCCTGTTCCAAAGGTGGAGAGAGGGCTGGGAAAAGGAGCTTCAAGGAGGAGCTGAAGATGGGGAAGCCCATTGAATGAATGTCCTTGAAAAAGCAGAGCAGACGTTTGAGCTGGATGCTTTTTTATTTATTTTTTATGGACATTCTAGAATAAGGACATTCTTGATTGGTTTTGACGTTCCTTAATATCAGTTAGAAGTGCTTTCTGACAAATGCAGGAACTACAGGGAAATACTGTCTTGCTATGGAAACACCACGGTGATTTACATCAGCTTAAGGAGTTCTGCTTCTGCAAGTTCTTTGCAGCAATAAGGTAATTTTCTTGGTTAATTTTGAATAGGGAATGCTCCTTGTACATAACATGGTGCTTCAGAAATTTCCCTCCCTTTCCAGGATTTCTGTGTAGTCTGCTGGGTATTCAATGGCAACACACAGGTAGCTGGGACAGAGATGGGGCAGGTGACTTCAGTTTTGAAATGTGACTGGATTTTGTGCATTCAATTCAATTTTGGTTGCAAACAAAATTAAGAAGAGTTATGAAGAGGGTCTTAATTTCACTTTCTCGGGAGAGCCATGTGAGTAAGAGGAAGAAGTATGTGTGCCTATGTGAGAGAGAACATAGTAACTGTTATGGTAAGTGACGAGTGAAAGAGATTTATTCATTGTTAATTTGCCTCTCCTCTGTTTCATTGCCCATATAACGTGCAGTTTAAAAATATACACGAGCTAATTAGGAGACATTTTCTGGAAGGGAGTCACAGCTGCATGATGTGAAATTTCTGCAATCAGTGAAAAAATGTAAGGGGCTTGTTTACACAGTTCAGACATCCAACTTCAGCTACACCGCCACGAATGGCTGAACTTGTGATATTCCTTTCTTCCCTCATAGTTAAGTATTTCTCCAAGAACTTGTAATGCTCTCTGTAATACTAGTCATTAGGCTGCTCTTGAAGTATGGTTTGTGTACACAAAAGCTTGACCATTTTTTCTGACAGTAGCTGTTGTTTGAATAAAACATGTTTTTACACA
>VZTT01028585.1:92754-117418 GCA_013400855.1 Buphagus erythrorhynchus | reverse complement strand
GAGGGACTGTGAGTCCTGTGTGGAAACGTCAATTACCACTAGAGAGCAGCAAAGGACCAGTCATCTACACGCTCAAAAGGGAATACATCTCAAAAAAAAAAAAAAAAAGGAAAGAAAAAAATGTCAGGTAGTTGGTTGGCTTTTTGTTTCATTTTATTTTTAATTGTAGTTAAAATTTTCTTTATAGAGAAGAATTATGTCATAGTTTCTTTACAGTAGTTCATAAACATATTATTCTAATTGAAAAAACGTATTCTTTTTAATCAGGTATTAAACAGGTATTCACAGCTTTATTTTCAGTCTTCTTTGCATTTTTAATCATTTCAGCCGCAATTCTCACATATGCAGGGGAAAAGAAAATTTAGTATTTTAACAGTGGGTTGGTGATGGAGGGAGATTGGAAATAATGAGTGAAGCTCTTAGGAGAAATACCACTGGGACATATGGTTACTACAAGTTGACTATACACCTACTAAATGTAGCAAAACATGATTTTGAAACATGACTTTAAGAGCTATCTTTTGACATTTTTCCCTAAGCTCTAAGGATCAAAGATAAGGCCAAATAGAATTCTGCAAGTATGTGCTCCAGCATACAAAGGCCAACACCAAGACCTTGTGGTGCTCTGATAAATTTCCACTCTGAGACACTGTCAGTGTCATTTGTAAAGCTGTAGAGAATTAGAGGTGGCAGGCTTTAGGAATACAGTAACTCTCAGAAAACTATAGTCAAGACCCTGACATTAAATTGAACACAAGGTTTTTGCATCCCAGTTCTCACATGTCTTTTTTTTATTCCCTCAAACTGCTACCTAAACATTCTTGCTTAAATGGCACTTTTTGATTTAAACTATGAAAACTATGGTAAACATCCCAACCAAGCTGTATTTGAAGAAAAGTTTAATGCACCAATGTTTTTCTTTTGACAAGGAAGCTTGGGAGCAGCACTAAACCTCAGCGTAGGTCAGCACCAAAGTCAATTTAGCCAAAGGTTCAACTCCAGAATATGGTTTGGCAGACAAAACAAGCTTGCTTCTGCCACAAGGGTCTCTTCCAAGTCTTCCTTTCCACCCTTTAGATCTGCCTCTTACATACAGTTTCACCATATGCATGAGCTCCAGCAGGTTTGAGAAACATCAAACTCAAGAGAGGGAACCCAATGAGGCAGCTGAGAGAGTGGAACATGATGCTCATCTACCGCTCCCTCCCACCGCAGCCCTTAGGTTGGCTCCTCTGTCTTGTCAAACTGTATCATGGGATTCCTTTGGCAGCTGATATTAGCTACTAAACAGGAAATCAATTACTAAATGTTAAATCCCAATTGAAGTGGTTTTCTAACACATTTCTCAGACATTTGGGAGAAGAACTTACATTTCCCAGGTTTAGCTGGGATTCGGATCACAGTGGGTTTCCGAGCTAAAGCTGGTTGAGCCATCTGTTCCTTGGCAGGTTCATTTTTGGTAAGGAACTGAAATGGATCTAAAAGGAGGAAAAAAACCCAACATCTTTAATACTTATTTGTTGAACACAAATCTTACCAAATATTGCTTTATTAAGGATATTTATATTTCATACCCAATACAGTAACAAAAAAAGATAGATCAGACTGATGCAACTAGCATACCCAGCTCTTTGTAGCAGGTCCTCTTTGTACATCTGCTTTCACAGCTGACTTAACATAAACATTCTCCAGATACGTTCTGGGATTATATGAACCACTGAACAAGAGAAGCTGCATTGCTTGGTAATAGGGACCTGAAATCAGAATGGCTTTAGGGAAATGTTTACTAAGCACTTGATCTAATGCACTGACATAGCTGTGAACACACTCACTGAGAAGTTTTAATCAATACAATCTTGCCAAAGCTAAACAATCAGCCCTGCAGCAGATAAAGTACCTACTGAAACATACAAAACATTTAAATACTACTGATTACAAAATGTCCTTGCTGTAGAACAACTAATTCTTTTGGAGATTCTGCATCATTTTGCTGGTTATAAACCTGGTGACATGGAGGGAAGTGGTTCAGACCGAGGTCTGGGAGTTGTGCCTGAGCTCTGCCCCTGCCTATATCACTCATTCCTCTACAAGCCTGTCCAAACATTCCACTGGTAAGACAGGAGCAATGTTTCCCATGTTTAATTACCTTAAACACTGGTATCTTATTAAAAGGCATGGGAACACAGGTGCATGTAGAAGGCAGCTGTAATACTAGTACAAAAATAAAGACCAAATTAATGTGTTCTTTCTCAAGTACACCTTCATGTCAAAGAGCAATACTTCTCTCTTCTTAACAACTGTGACGTCCTTCTCTGACATTATCAAATTTTGCAGTAAAATGGCAATGCTTAACAGTATCATAAAAGTGTACAGCAGAAACTGGAGAAGGACTCTGGATGATAAATCTGACACATATTCATAGCCACAACAACCGAGTCTGATCTCTTCTGCTAGCGTTTTCAGATGTGTAGGTCAATTAGATGTTATTTGTGAAGTGTTATAATCTAAGAGAGGAAGTATGTAGGGCATCTCTTTGAATTCCTCATGACTTTAATAAAAGCATACCCTTATCCAAAACTACTGCCACACTTCCTGACAAAGTCAGAAAACTCTCTACTTGTTAAAATTTTATCTTCAACACTTAGAAAAAACAGTTATGTCATATGAAGTCATTATTTCTTATGGACAATTTTGAACAATACAATCCAATTCAAGCAAGACACTATATATCTGTGCCTGGCAATTCACTTAAGATTTAAGAAAGTCCAGAAATGCAGTACTTATTTGTGAACAACTTCATGCCCTCCCACATGCACATGACATGGTGGCCACAGCTCCCCCTTGCCGGTGCATCTGCCATCAGCCCCCTCTGGCAGTGTCCCCAGCTCCTGCTGCCAGCATGCAGCTGCCACAACAGCAGGGACAACACGCCACAGGGCCCATGCATGTTCACCCTGCTCAGACGTCCACCTCCCACTAGCCCCTCGCTTAAGGCTTTCTTCACAGGCAGATCCATCCTGTACGGGTGTGCTGTGCCATGGCCTCTCTTATAGCCAACCTGCCTATAGGTTCCCCAGAAACCGACCTGGTTACCTTTAGATCACATTTTAATCAGGAATCAAGCAAATAAATTCCTTTTGTCGGGCTGCTTATACAACAACTGTGAGTGTACATTTCAGGTACAAAGGATCAAGGCAGGTCAACAGTTTGTCTACAGATAAAGGTATACAGGCTACAGTTAAAAATAAACTCTATTACCATCTAGACAAAAGACGGCTCCATCACATTGTGCGCAAAGATTTCCAGTGCATCCAGAAATTAGGTACAGGCAACCCACAATTCTTTAGAATGTAAGGGTGAAAAAACATTTGTTCAAGTTATGGATTAGAACATGAGAGTAGAGGGTTAAGGTCTCTTCAATGAAAGCTGCATCACTGCAAGAGTTTTCGTAGAGGATCTGAAAACAGACCACAAGTGGGGCAGAAGCATTCTGGAAGTACAGTCATTACAAGAAATCAAAATCCCACCATTAGAGCAAGCCTGCAATATTTTTTTATTCTTTTATACCTCCATCTGCTAGCTACAATGCTAACACTTGAACTGCATTTAAAAAACCTGAAGATTCATCAAACCTTAACCTTTGTGCTGTTGTTCAGAGTGACTTTAAGTGCAGCTGAAAAAAAACCCCCTGAAAGTGCATTTTGTTCTCTCAGTTATCTGGCAACTCTACATCAGACTTGAACAGTGACCCTGGTGAGGCAAGCAAGGCCTCAAAGCTGCATTTACCTATTGGGAAGCTGGAGACACAGAATGAGCAGAGGAAAGGTGAGCAGGGCTAAGTCATGGGCTTCTTGACACAGCACGACCATAAGGAACACTCTGACATATAGAGCACCTCTCAGGGTAAGGTTCTGCAGAGCTGAAGGAAGTTCTGCATGAAAAACGAGGAAACAATATTCCAAAGCCTCCATCTTATGAAAATATAGACATTGAGAGACCAGCTGGCAATGCACTAAATACCCCAAACAATCATAGTTCTGTAGTCTTGTAAATTTAAGGGAGGTTTAAAATTGCACAAGATTGCTGTTTGCCAGCTGTTAATCACTGCTATGCATAGAAAAAGTTTTCTTGACCATTCAGCAGTTGGCAGAGACACACTGTCTCTACATCAATACATGTGAAAATTTTTAAGTCTGAGACAGGCTGAGAAAACCATTTGATAAATGTTAGTTTTCCATTCATTATCTTATGTTCAATTATACTGTTGTCACCTGATAAATAGTTTAAAACTCATTACCTTGTTTGTGTTATTCCATTCCCCAGTGCTGGGCTTCAAGCAGAAATTAGTTGAGAAAGTGACTGTGCTGCTTTGTGCAATGGAACTGACAACATATCAGAATTTTATGTTGTTTAACAACAATTAATTATCTTTTGAGCATAATTCATGGAGGTGTGAAAACAGAATTGTTAATGTACTCATTTAAAGCTTCTCAGCCCAAGGAAATTAATCTGCAAGTAATTTTTCATGAGACATATCAACAGACTTCTATTGATTTTTTTAAATTTAAGTTTCACAACAATGCTAAAAGTCTGTGGCTTCCTTAGTCTCATTTTTCTAGAGCTTCTGTTTCAAAGGGTTATGCGATAATATATATTACTGTGCTTGTTTGCAGGAAAGACAAATGCAAGTCGTGTATTCAAACAAACTATACATAATCTCCTTTCTTTTAACAGTTTTGGAGAAACAACCTTTTACCCCCCACTGACATACACCACCTTGGTTTAAAATAAAAAATGAGGTTACAGAAGAAGCAGTAGGTTTTGCCCATGCAAGAAGGACAGATGGGTATCTTCCTGAAATATTTATTGGTAGTCTTTAAGTGAGAGGTAGTAAGATGGTAATAGATACCTCAACAGAAATAAGGGGACAACAAATAGTAAGTGGAAAGCTAAAAGCCCAGATAGTACTATCTGTTGTGAAGATGCTCAGTCCTGCAAAAGGTACTCAGTACACGTGAGAACAATGGAGTACAAAGGTGGAGGTGCTGATATTACAACACTTGTCACTACAGAAGTATGCAACTCTGTCTACTTTCAAGGTTTAATTAAAGAACCTAAATCAGCTGTTAAAGGCAAAACTCCCACATTCCCTTCACACAGAACAGTATTGTTACCAGAGTCTTCCAGGAACACAGAACAGGAATAGACCTCATCAACAAATGGTTTTATTAAAACCTGGCCTCATGAAAGCACTCTGGTGCTTATGGAAACATAATCAACCCATACTTGGGGAAAGATTCTCAACAACAGCTTCCTCCTAGTAATATAGCCAGAGATTCAACAGAAGCCTGACAAGTAACACCTCAAAGAATGGGGTTCATGCTCAAGAAACACTGTGAAATGTCACAATCAAAAATCTGATGTTCACCCAGACATTTTAAATCTCAACCTACATACAATGATAAAGAGATGTATTAGACAGGTATGGTATCTAAATTCCAGCATCAGTGATTTTACCAATCTGCTTTCCACAGTATTTTTCATCAAGAAAATTAACAGTTCACTGCTTTAAGAAATGGATTTCTGACACAGTGAGAATAATGTGAACTACACCACCTTTCACAAAATATGCAATTTGCAACTCCCTCTGCATGGAAGATTGTCATGATCTGGTCATGCCTGTAACTTCTAAGAGACTAGAAAATTAAAAAAAAAAAAAAAAAGGGCGAGACAATGAGACAGGTTTCTTCAGCATCTGACCTGTGCATAACTTCAAAGTAAGTTCAGGTGACACTTGGGCTTCTTGGTATTCTCTTAACACTAGGAGACTAGGAGACTACACCAGCTCATTCAAATAAAAGGAATGCAGTATCATTTGGGAGGAGACTTACTACTGCTTCAGACTTAAAACTGCAGGACAGGCAAGGAAATCTGCTTTGCAGAAAGAGCCTAGTCATCAGTGTGACGAAAGTGCACAAAGAATTATATAGAGTTTTGTAATATCTATAAAGTATAGAAAAAATTTGCCAAGACATGTCACAGAAGATTTGACTTAAATGTACTTGTTGAAAATGCAAGCTGTCTTTAACTGAGCAATGAAATCTCATCCATGTAGTCAGAAAGCTGGAGAGCAGATAAAATAAAATCTACTAGAATAGCAAAACTTCTTGGACTTCTGTAACACCTAATAGCAATAAAAGCATTCATGGGGTAGAAAACTACACACATACTACTTGTACATATACAGAGATATAGGTGGACCTTTTCTGAGCTTTCAGCGCTTCTCTCTCGAAGTGTGGGAATGCTCACACTTTGCACCTGTGTGTATCTAAAAGCATAACCATTTGGTTCATTGTTCATCTGTACCAGTAAAGGTGATGAAAATTACACTGCCTTTGGCACAAAAATACTGCACATACCAGCATGAGCCACTATGGGAGAATTTGGAGGCTACTCCTCTATCACCAATCTAGTATGCTAGTTGAAGTAAGATGAGGATGGTTCAGATTGCAAGAGCCTTCAGGAGGTTGCTGACCAAATCTCCTGCCCTGAACAGGTCAGCTGTGAGGGCATATTGCTAGAAATTGTTTGCATAACCTGGTCAGACTTTAGATGCTGGAAGGTATTTGGACATACAATGAGTGACCAAGAAAATATACCCCCAAATAACCCTGAAGATTAAGAAACACGGCCTTGTCCATTCCTGCCAGATGAATGAATGATTTTTTATTGCCAAGAGATTTAAGTGCCCCAAAACAGGCATGCTGGAAATTGCCAAAGCAGATAATGGAAAACTGTCAGACATACTTTTTTTTTTTTTAATTGAAAATGTGAAGGACAAGGTAATTTATAATGTTATTTAAAATACCTATCTACTCTCTTGCAAGAATCACATGCTTTCAGCAAAAAAAGGGGTTCTTTTATAAATATTTTCTTTTAAATAAGCGTTTTGTTGTTCTTTGACAAACAAAAGTTATCTGCATTTTAAATATTGTAAAATAAACAGATTTAATTATCAGAGAAGACAGATCTTATTATGAACATTATTACTTGTGTGTTACTTCACAGCCTCTATAGACCTGGAACTCAAACCAAATTAATTTGCATTTGACAGCCTAAAGGGCTACTCATCTATTACGTAGCTATGATTTAAAAACCTTACTTGTTTCCTGAGCCTAGATATAAGGCCCTATCGTGTGTAAACTTTCAGGTCCTTGAAGGCTCCAATTTATACCCACTAAGCAAGCATTCGTGGTGACTGAAGAGTTACTGGATGCTTGTTGTCACTTTTCCTGGAGACTGAAAACCTTGCAGCAGAACCAACAGGACACAGCACAGCCCCCAGTCTCCAATAGCAGCATGTCCTCATGTAAAACTGTTTTTACATGGGTTTATGCCAAAGAGCAGAGTAAAATGGATGAGACACCTCATTCTTTTCTGGGGTGATAATTTGTCAGTAAGTAAAAAAGGAGACAGGTATCTTGAAAATAACCACATTAAGAGTCATTTGAAACACAGCTGAACCTTAAGAAAAGCTACAGGATTTTGATGATATGTCTGCACTAATCTACCAGTCAGAAGGTATTTCCATTTTTTTTCTTTTTTTCTTTTCTTTTCAGTCCTGAGGAAGCAATTATAATCAAGCAGCTGGACAATATCCCCACAGCAGACAAATCTGGAGTTACTCAAGCAGCAGTTTTTCTGAATTGTCTATAAGGTCACACAAATGCCACCATTCATGCCACAAGAAGCAACAATACATATAAATGGATAGCAGCATTGCTTTGGTTGGATTTTTTTCTCAGCAGAAACAGCAATGAACCTTTATACTGCGATAAAGTAGTTAAGCAGACAGACAGATAGATAAGACAATTAAGAAATGCAGTAGTCAACCTGAACTGTTCAACCTGAACTCAATGAAGATACCAAAATGTGAGCTGTCTCCTGCTGGTAAGGTAAGGCACTTTCTGAACTACTTTTCAAAGCATCTGGTTTAAACTGAATTCCGCCATGTCAGGCACAGAGCAATCAGTGAATTACATGCTGTTTCAGAGAGAAGGAGGAAGAGAGAAGAAGAGCTCCCCATATGAGAAAAGGAATTGCAGCAATATCACCTCCAAGTTTTAATTTAAATATGTGGTATAAATGCACCATTACCTTATCTTCTTTGTCCAAAACATATTCTCGTAACATTTAGCAAGCAGGCACACTGCATGCTTTGACATAGCAACTAATACAAATTATAGGTAAAATCATGTGTCTTCTGAAGCTGTGAAATTTACACAGTTAAACTTGCACTCGGATTGAATTTCCAAGCCTTTGTAAAAAAGGGTGAGAACTGAGCCCATCTAATAGATTATCAAAACTTTTAACTACCTGCACCAAGGAACTGCACAAGTCCCTATTATCAGCCATAAAAAAAATGCAAAAGTAACCCAGATGATCCAAAATATCACAACTATCATCAAAAGCATTAGAACCAAAAGGTGTAGAGTCCCAAAAAAACGCCTCCACATTTAAATTATGACTTAAATAGAAGTAATTTCATCAGGATACAAATGGCTTTGAACATTAGCCTTTGAGTCCAAAATTATGGCACTTAAAACTCTCTTGGCTGATGACAGAGCAGTTCCACAGATTTGTCATTCCTGACTTCTCCTTCCTGGCACTTCCCTTGGGCCAGCATCATGAGTTGGCTGCAAGATACTGTCACAATTCACCTCTGAATTTTGCAGCTTCCAAAGCTCCCACAGACTTCAACTCTCTGAGTGGATGCTGAAAGCTTTAAAAGAAATCTCAGAATCCAGAGTCTCTATTTGCACCAGAATGATTCCCCTCCATACAGGTTGGACAAGAATAAAATTATTGATGCTTGGATAAGGGTAAACTTACTCAACTAACAGCTGTGTTGCTGGAGATGCTGTCAAACACTGACAAAACTCAAGGGATTCCTTGAGGTAAACTTGAATAATTCAGCTAGTTTTGGTAGCTGAACTACCAGTTAAACACTGACATTTAGACTAGTGAAACTAAACTGGTTTGTTGCCAACACTGTTGATCTTAGCACATATACAGTATTCAAATATCTTTCACTTACTGTGGAGGTGGTAGCCTTCTGGTAGAGGAAGCTGATGTCTTACATCAATCAACTAAATCACTGTAGAGACTGAACTTTGTTTTGCCTGTTTCACCTTTTCATTCATATGCTCACTTCAACTTCTGCCTTCTGTACCCTTCTCATCATCCACTGAATACTTTCCCTTCCTCCTTTCACAGCAGGAGTCATCAGCAGCAGGGATTGATCCCTCCAGTTCTGTTTACTTTGGCCTAATGCACCTGTGCTGTATCAGACAAAATGAAGCTCTGGTAACACTGCTATACGTGATGTAACACTGCTCTCTGACAAACAAGATGTTGGTGCTTGGTTTCCAATGCCACTGCATAAAAGCCTTCTTCCTTTCCTAGGGCTGCCATAACAAAAAGCAGAGCACTGTCATTTTGCTAAGTAATGACAGTGACAAATATGTTAGAAATGCACAGGTCTGGTGAACTGAGAGCAAGATTAGAGCTTCTCTTCCTGCCTTCACAAAACATTTTACCATGGGTTCATCTTGCAAATCCTAAGCTGTTCCTATGGGAAGGTGAGAAATAGCTAGTGTTAGTGCTCTGTGTTGCCTCATTTTCAGAGAGCCAGTGTTGTTCTTGTAGATGCTCTGTCAAGACATTGCACAGTATTAGTTATCCAGGGTACAGGATATGATCTTGAGCTCAAAAATGCCAGCAAAAATCTGGAATTCGTCCTAATTTTACAGTGTAATAAAGTGGTAATGCTGCCATATCTTTTTCTCTTTAGTAGGCAAGAAGTGATTGCAGTGCAGATGACATTTTATTGAATGAAGAAAATCACGGACAGGTGACTTAGGAAGTCAGGAAACTATTATATGAACAATTCCTCTGTTAACCATGAGGATGGAAAGCATTTTCTTCTTAATTAAATGTAGAATAACACCTGAGGCACCAACCAGAAAGAGTAAGAACAACACTCTTATCACTTCATCATGAAAGCTGTTTTTCTCAGGTGATTTTCATTTGTGATCAGTCGACCTCTGATTTAATGGAATAATTAATGTTATAGAATTTTTCTAGTTTGGGGGCAAGTCTGTCTTTTAGTGTACATAGCTAAAACATTACTTTCCTTTTTACGCTATTTCAAAATGTAAATATTCTATTTTCTTGCCTAGTACTTAGAACAGGTAAATTTTCCTTCTATTTATAACATTTATTAATCAAAATAAAATGACTGAAACTACAAAAGTTTTACCCTAAATGGCTTTTCTTCTAAAACCATCCACATGTATAGTGCCTATTCCATGACTCGCGTCTCCAGACACAATGATCATGCCTCTGTTCCCACCTAGACACCATCAGCCATACATTTCCTTGAGGTAAGTACAAAACACCTCTCAGTCACCCTGCACTCCTGCTTCCTTTCAGTTTCAGGGACATTTTTGCAGTGCTCCTGGAATCTGTCAGTCCAAGAAAAAATAGACTTGTATCCACGTTGAAATAATCACCTCTCCTGCAGGATCTTTTGTTGCCCTATTTTCACTGCTTTTATAAGCTCCCCTGAGAACTGTATGTTTGTATGTTCCAATCTTAGCAATTTAAAACTTTAAGGGAACTTTCTACATCTGCTTTGGAGCTCTTACGACAGTACAGAGGAGATAACAAATTGGAATTTCATCTGACAGTATAATTCACGAACTGTGAAGAAATTTCATTTGTTAATCATCATTAATATTGGTTTACCATGACAACTACACACCATCTACATTTCTCTTTTGTGAAAATTAAGATGATAAATGATGTGTGGTGGGTCAATCCTGGCTGGATGTCACATGCCCCCCAAAGCTACTCTATCACTCCACTCCAATGAACAGGGAGAGAAAATGTAACAAAATGCTCTTGGGTAGAGATAAGAGCAGGGAGAGACCATTCACCAGCTACCACCATGGCCAAACAGACTCAACTTGGAGAAACATTACTTGACTTTATTAGCAATCAAATCAGAGAACGATAATGAGAAATAAATCCAAATCTTAAAAACACCTACTCTCACCTCTCCCTTCTTTCCAGTCTCAACTTCACTTGCAATTTTCTCACCTCCTATGGAGATTGAGGTGGACAGAGAGCTGGCTTCATCTGCAGATGCAAAGAGCTTCAGCTTCAAACCCTGGGAGACACCTAGCTAAGAGGAAGGACACCCTTTTACATTGTGGCGAGAGAATAGAGAGAAGAGCTGTCTCATGGGAACTAATACGTTAATCAGTTTATTACAAATAAGCTGTTGTTCTTGATTTTAATATATGGTTGGCTGGCTGCCAGCTACATATATGGTTCTGTTCCTTATCCTCATTATTGATTAGATCTTGTATCCTCCAACCCATCTATATAATTCTGTGCTTTCCAAGTTCCGAGGTCTTTGAAGGTTGCCCTTGTACCATGCGGTTTCTAACGTGTTATTTTTACATTAAAAGTTTTTTGTTTTTTGGCAATTCCATCATTTCCACCTCTCTATATATTCTGCCACAGACTCCCTGGCTGGCCTGGTCCTGTTATGGCCACCCGCAGCAGCCATAACTCCTGCCTGAAGCAGCACAAGGGGATGAAAACAGGGGCTGTGGTCAGTTTATCACACGTTGTCTCTGCTGCTTCCTCCTCATCAGGGGAGGACGTCCCACACTCTTCCCCTATTTCAACATGGGATCCCTCCCACTCTGTCAGACATAGGGGAATGAATGTTCTGGCAGCTTCTCAGAAAAGCCACCCCTGTAGACCTCCCAATACCAAAACCTCGCCATGCAAACCCAATAGATGAGGTTTAAAAAAAAAATTTAAATCAGAGCTAGTTCCTTTAACAAGCATTTTGCATTACATACCCTCTGCTTTAAAACACAATTATCCCTGGATTGTAGTGGTGCTGGTGAAATAAACCAGACATATTGAATGAGAATAAGAGGGCAAAACTTATGCTATAAAATTTAATGACAGCCCAACACCACCTATGTCTTAAACTACCTAAAACAGCACTAAAAAAAAATTTACCCCAAGTGCCTACTAGTATCAAATAAGGCTTATGAAAGGAATGTAGTTCTAGTAATTGATCTGTCCATATGAAATAATTATTTCCACTTATTACGAAATCCCTGAAGCTGTAGTTGTGTTACCAGAATGCAGACACATGACAAGAAAGACAGGAGAGAGAAAATAAGTAGGCATTGGTGAGATGGACCGACCACCCCAGTATGTTGGATCATGAGTGTTCCTATATGCCACAAACACTGCTCCTTTTTCAGATGACTAGGTTTCTGCTACAGAACTTAAGGCACGCAAATTAGTCACATTAGATGGTGAGAGATAAGTTGTCCCAAGTTCCCAGAGAGAACTGTGACATTCCGGAGGTTACATCCAGCATATAACATCAAGTCTTTTATTGTTATTTTAGTAATCACATCATATGTCCAGCAGACAAGTTCTGAGATTTATCTAGTCTTGAAACCTCCCGAGTCTCAAAATCCATGTCATTTCATAGTGATCTTGACATAAAAGAAAACTGACAGTTTCTTACACACATATAAACCCCAACAAGACAGGTAGATGTAATTCACACAGGATACACCTGCAAAGAATAACCATAGTGACAGTTTAAAAAAACTTTCTTCTTACCTGCTGCAGCTTCAGAACTGATGCCATCTTTAACTACAGAAGCTGGACTTAGCGGCAGAACATCATCATCAAAACTGATCAGATCTCCTTCCACATCTAGTTTATTTTGCAAAGCAGTTGCTGAGGAGATGGCTGCAGGGGACAATTCCCTCAGAGACATTAAAACTTTTTCTTGGGCAGATAGAGAAGGCCGTGGAGGAGCAGCAACTGGTTTTAGTGAGGCCAAAGAAAGGGCAGGATCTTCTGAGTAATATGACTTTTTAGGAACAAGAGGTCTTGGAGCAGGAATAGGAAATCTCTTCTGTCCATCGCTGTTTTCTGCAACTGATCCACTCCTTGCATTAAGAAAATCACTACTGCTACTTTTAACAAGGCCGGGTTTTGGCTTCTTTGGCAGTTCAGGTTTGGTTACAACACTGCTCCCAACTATTTCAGGCTGAGGCTGCAATTCCTTGGAAGGTGTTGATTTGCTTTCAGTCCATGCATCCCACTCTTCTGAAATTCTGCCTACCCCTGGCTTTGGAGCAATCACTGGCTTCTTTGTAGTAACAGATCTTGGGACAAATGAACGAGGGGCAATTTCTGGCTTTTTGGATGGTCCTGAGATATCATTGGTGTCTTGGGATTCAAAAACTTTGATCCTTGAAACAATACTATTTTGGCTCCTTTCTGTACTCATGCTGTCCATCACCAAGTGATTGTCTAGTAAGCTGTCTTCATCTAAAAGAGGTGACTGCTGAATTGGAGGTTTATGCTGTTTTGCAGTTTCTTCTCCACTGTCTATCTTACTTTCAGTACTTTTGACCACTGGTCTGAGATTGCTTCTTGATCTTGGCTTTGGCACAGGACATATCACAGCACTGGAATTTTCTTGGCATCTCTGACCTTCATGATTTTCGAAGACTATTAAACGATTCTCATATTCTGCAGGAGAGTTACTCAGAAGAGACGCAGGAGGCCTAGGAGGTTTAAGAGGACTCTGCCCAGCTAAGAGAAAATAAAAGGATTTACTTATCTATTTCAGAACATTAATTTTGTGTTATTTTTTGACAGACATCAGGATGGTAAAAATTATGGCTTTCATTGAGAATTCTACTGGTCCTTGTAAAAATACAGTTCTGTTCCTAAAAAGATGAATGGAAAAGTATACTAACTTTAGGAAAAAGCTGAAGATTGCTGAAATGCATGGTATCTACAAGTTGAGTTCAAAACCTCCTGTTAACTTCCAGCATTGAGGGGCATGCAAACAAAATCCAGACCAAAGAAGAGTACGGTAGCTTCCCCAGCTTGGTTTGTACGCTTTTCAGTCTGAATGTATGAAGTGCTGCTGTTTTGATAAGGTATCTGAGCTCCTCTGGCCCCAAAGTTCTGATTGTCATTTTGGCTGAGTTGAACAAAATTTTCAAGATTTAACGATACTCTGAATGCAATAGTAGCTTTTCAGAAGAAAGGATTTTTACAGAAATTTACAGTAGTAATAATTCACAGAAATTTAACTGTTATTCATATTACATCCTGCACAGGCCAACAATAAAGTGCATCTTCAGAGAGATGTTCAGAGACAGAGTAAGGTTTTCATCACAGAGAAATCCAAAACAGCCTCACCTTGACAGTCTGATTCCCAGTATGTAGGCACACTAGTTTTTAGATTACTTCCTGGCAAATGGCTAATCAGTTCCTCTGGAAAGTCAGTTTGTGTTGCAGAAGTAGTGGTTTGTATAGAAGCAGCAGCATTATTGTTATTTGTTGTATTGACTTGCACTCGATTGATTTCTTTTATCACCTGCTCATATGATGGCGGAAGCTACAAAACAGAGAGATAAATATCAAGGTACATCCAGATATGATACTCTAAAAAAAAATTGGCATATGAATTAAAAAATACTAAATTAACATATACAGAGGAAAAGAACACTGTTGTAGTCTTCTATTCAATGTGATGATAGTCTGAGCAAGCAAAAACTGTTCCTCTGTAACCTAATGAGCTTTTTACCTTTGTAAATCAAACAATGCCTCATGTAAATTCACACTCACCTCAGCTGGAAGATGCTCATTTCTTCTCCACTGAGCATGAGATGAAACAGAAGGGAATCCTAATCCTTGAGGAGTGACAGGACTTGCACCTGGAAACCAGGAGGATGGCCGGAGGGGTTCAGCAGCAACTATTGTAATTTCAGGACGCCTGGAAAAGGAGGCAAAGGGGAATAATTACCTAAAACATTTACAAATAGTTCTTTTAAGTGTAACAGATCAAGGTTTTCTTGGAACAGGAAATAAAAGTAGCTCAGGTTTTTTTGATTTAACTAAAGGTGTCTTTCCATGATTTCAAAGCAACTTACCTGACCTTTCTAACAGACACTTAGGCTTCCACTCAAAGCCCCTAATTAAATCTCTTAGCCAAAAAGTAGGTTTATTGGCTTCAGTGAAGTAATTTAAATGTTCAAAGTACTTAAACATAAGTGTAACTCAATTAGATGGCAGAAGTCTTAGTCTTCACGGGATAATGAGAACTAATCATGTGTGTGCCCTTAGCCAGCTACAATCTGAAAACAGTAGAGTAGTTAAAACTGCTTCTTGGCTAGATACCTAAAAACTAATGTATCCTCAGACCAAAGGGAAACCTTCCAGGGTGCTAAAATGGGGCAGAGCAAGCCTCACAAGGTCTTCGGAACAGGGGCTATTTGCTTCCATCACCCAGTACTACAGAGACTTCTGTGAGAGTGAAGGACCCACAGGTAGCATCCCTGGTTTATCACTGCACCAGCTCTTTCAGAGCATCAGCTGCAGAGATGGCCCATGCTTCCAGGCCATGGTCCCTGCAGCACCACTGATCCATCCAGAATCTCACAAAACTTTCACTTTGAAAAGGGACTTCTGTGAGTAGATAAAGCATCTGCTTACAGAAGCTTCTGTCTGCTAACAGAAAAAAAGCAGCAGAAGGATAAATTCTAAAACCATTCAAAAAAAAGAAGGGTACAGTTCCTTCACATCTAAAATAATGGCAGACTCAGTTCACCAGCCATCCAGGTTGGTGACCTCCTTTCTCAACACCCTTTAAGAAACTGAAAGGAGGCTTGAAAATGTGCTTATTTTCATTGTGAAGTGATCCTGCATATACATGTCAGCAAAATAAGACAGTTCTGCAGAGGCTTGATGGTTAGTTACATTCCCTTTTTGAAGACACATACAAAAGTTAATGAGAGAATTCCTGAGAGAACTCCTCAAACTCCTAACCCATTGTGCTTAAAAATCGAAGTATTTCTATTTTTTGCTAAGTCTACTCTAAACACACTAAGAATAAAGAGAAGGAAAAAAATAAACTAGAGGAGAAAGGCATAAAAAGCAATACTACAACACAATCTATCAAGTTTTACAGTAATACCTGAGTGCAATATAAATAACAGCATCATACCTTCTATCCCTCTGTTGATCACTATGGCTAGAGGTCCGAGAAGCTATTTAAAGAAAAGAAACAAAAGTTTTCAAGAGGTTAAAATATACTGTCACAGCAATGTGAGGATAATAGCAGAGCCCTTACCAATCCACTATAAATGAAATGCAGAAAATAGAGCCTCTGATCCTAAATCCCAGATTTTAAGATGGGCCAAGTTTAAAAAAGAACTATTTGTATTAAATATGAGAAGTTTTTTAAAATATTCAGAGTGGAGTTTCATAGTCATTTTAAGTCTCTCTATGTCCAAGTTACCACCAAGAGAGATAGTCCTGTCCTCTGTCTTCTTCATTCTCACACCTTCCTATATTCTGCATTGTGGGGACCCTAGAGTTGAAACTTCTTTTCCTTTCTTTAAAATGATACATGAATTAAACAAAAATAAACGTTAAACACATCAGGCTTTTCCTTTTGATGGATAATTTCTGAGATGTGCTCTTTAATCTTATTTAATGTCTCTGTTTGTTTTTGTTGGGGGTTGAATTTTCCCTTTTTCTTTCTGTGGAATTTTTCCCATTGTTATGCTAAGTATTTGGGTCTACACCCATAAGCTCAGCTAACAGTTTTCTCTCAAACGGGTAAGGAGAGGGGCAACACCGGAAAAGGAGAGTTGGGGTAAGGGGCTTGCGCTCTGGCTCGCTCTCTCGCTCGTCTGGCTCAGAGCAGGACGGTCGCTAGAAACTCTGCTCTGCCACTCTGACGCCGGGAGCTGCCTTCCTTGGCTGTGGGATCCCCAAGGCTTCCCTGGTCAGACACTCTCCTGCATCTCCTACCGACTTCAGCACATCCTTTTGGAACATCAGAACTGACACTGCCCTGGGACCTGCGGGCAGCGTGTCCCCTCCACCCTTCCCATCTGGGACACAGACGTCATTTCCCCGCAGCGCCCCTCCAGCCATGTGGGATCACCGCCTCTCATCCCTGCTCACCAGGGGCTGGCAGGCAGCATCAGAACGGTAACCACACACCACAGAGGAAAGGTGTCCACAACCAGAACTGTTTACTGGGTTTTCTGCTCTGTTGCTGTTGATCTCGCAGTCATTGTTGTGTTTTTTGTTTCTCTTGTTATATATATATATATCAGTAAAGAACTGTTATTCCTACCCCCATATCTTTGCCTGAAAGCTCTTTAATTCTGAAAATCATAGTAAAGTGAAGGGGAGAAAGGGAAGGGGGGAGGTTTATACTCTCCTTTCAAAAAAAAGAGGCCCTTGTCCCTTTTGGCAGATACCTGTCTTTCAAACCAAGACAGTTTTATAGAAGGGAAAGGTACTAAGGCATAGAATCTAAAAAGATATTTCACCCTCCTTCATGTAAAAAAAACCCAACAAATTAAATGTTCCCAGCTAGATATTTGCTACAGTTTAAATTACTTGTGGATTAAGAGTCAGAAACATTTTTATTTTCTAACTATGTGTTTTAAGTTACATAAAATAAGCAAATCTTCATTTTTCTGGTTTTGCCATATTTACATTCAAATAATTTTTTTCAATGGCCACATTGCATTTTCATTTGGATTTCTTTAGAGAGAAAAACAAATTATCCAAGGGCTAAATCTTTTGCATAGCAAGTGCAATTTAAGGAAATGGTAGCATCTTATTGTGCAACATCATAGCATCATTAGCCGAAATCAGCAAAGCATACTTGATTGAAGAGTTGCAGAGTGTTGTGTCAGACATACCTCTTCGACAGGGCATTTTGGATGTGCACTATTCATGAGTGCTAGAGGAGAAAAAGAAGGGGTTACAGAAGACAAAGAGGAGGTGAAGGAGAACCAACCAAGGCTTCAGAGTGCCAGAGGCCATGATCAAATGGGTTAGTCATGCAAGGGTAGTGCATGTGCCACTGTTGTAAGGGGATAACTGTAATGTCTATTCACAACATAGTGTCCTAAAAAATGAAAATAAAAATACATTTTATTTCTAGTTGCATGCCAATTTTAACAGTGGCTATTTAGATGTTTTCCTTGCAATAAATTAACCACGAAGAATATAACTTCTATAGTGGAAATGTCCACTGAACACCTCAGCAAGGAAACACAGTGGGAATGAGGAGAGTGAAATCAAATCTCTTTGAATGCTTTTTCTGTTTTAAAATTCTGGTTTATTTGGGTCCCTTTTTTCCCCTTCCCAAAATAATAATTTACACTGAGGACTCGATACAGGTGCAAAGAAGTTGGGATCCCATAATTTATACTCTCACCTACCACAGAGGTACGGGCAGGCAGGTTGATCCCAGCAAGAGGCATACCTCAAATGACTTCACATCTAAATCAGTTCCGTAAAAATTGTTTGACTAAGTAAACAAACACCTCGCCTTCACTTTCTTCTTCAGAGATCTCAACAAAGCACTGACCTAACACACATGTTAGAGGAGAAAAACCCCAAACTGACTCAAACCAATCAAATCCAAGATTACTTTTGCAAAGATGATGGAAAAAAGTGTTCTTTTGGTAAATGTAGTCAATACAACTGCTTGGGTTATAGCCCAATTCCAATCATAAAGGCAGGAGAAATAAAAGTTAATTAAGGAAGAATGCAAAACTGAATTGATAAACCTATCACCTTACTTCACTCTTTCTTAATTTCTGGATAAATTCTACAAGCTCTTTCTTCCTGTGAGACTCTAAATGTGCTTCTATTTATTGGAGTATTAAACAGGAAAAACCTAAAAAAAGCCTGAAAGACCTTTTTCCTTTCTTAGCATAAGCAAAAAAAAAAATAATCCAGTGAGGCATCTGTGTAACCCATCAAGCTCCAAAATTCAAGTAAACAAATAAACTCTCTTGAAAACAACACACTTAAAATATTTATATAAAAATAACTTTACTAGTTGATATATATATATATATAAAAATGGCTTCTTAAAAGGACTAATGCCCAAGCCATCATGTACATTTTCAGAATGTACTCATTTTTCTGGAAAAACTATCTCTCAGGCATTAATGAAATCAAGTTACTTCCACGTATATAAATAATTAATATAAACATTTCTTTTTTAATGACACTGACAAAGGTCTTCCCTTCTTCTGCCAACATCTCCTCTACTTTTGCTGTCACATTATTTTACAACCACACTTTTAGAACATATTTTGTTTTGGAAGCTCTTAAGAGAATTTAAATCCACAGTAGAAACAGAGATGAAAGCTACCGTATCTTCTGCTCTCAGGTATTCCACAAATGCTATGGAAAAGAAACTACAAACTTTCTAAATAATCCTTTTACCCAGACTTGCACAGCTTTTATTCCTTCACTATTTCAAATAAATGAATTTAAATTAAAAAGTGCATGAAAGAAGTCATGAATTGTTAAATATTGTACACACCTGACTTAAAAAAAACACAAGAAAAAACCTACAGCCATTTTTCTGGTCTTACAGTCTTTTGATCCTTTAAGTCCACTCTTCTTTCCTTTCATGGATTATCTTGAAAAAACATACTATTAATTTTTCCCTCAGATTTCAAATTATGACAGCTTTAAGATTTAAAAAAACTTCTCTTCCATCAGGGGAGTCAATGGAAATGTATTTCAGTGCTATTTTATAGACTGACAACTGAAAACAGTTGGTTTCTCAACCTCAGCAGTAAGAAATGCTCAGGGTGAGAACCAATAACATTTCCAGAAGCTTATGCTTAGGGGTATTGAAGTAAAACAAGCAAAGTAGCTTCAGAAGGGGAAGGAGAAGAAATTCTCAGTGTGTAAAAACCTCACTTTTTCATCTTATAACTTTATTGGTCTGGGGGGGCCGAAATCAAATCAACTCATATCATTGTCACTATTTATTTCTGTTAGTGTCAATGAGGCATCTCATTACTCATCTCATACTGTAAATAGAGGGCAGATCAGTGACTTATAGATTCCTCTTTTGTGCATATTTCTTGGAAGAACTATTTAGTGGGCTTTTTCCAATTATTTTTAAATGTGTGGAGGCAAAGGGTATTCTATTTGTGCTGCATACTTATGTTTCACATTTTTTCCTCTACTGTCTCTTCTCAGGGTCCTATTTTTCAAGACTACTTAAAATGTAATTTGTATTTTAAATACATACAGATTATGGATTATGGTGCAGGGGGTTTTTTAAGCTATGGGATCAAAACACCATATAAGTTGTATAGGTACAACCACCATTATACCACAAACCCATAAACTTCAATGCTACAGACAAGCTGGTGGCAACAGAAGTCTGACATACAGATCTGAGCCTTTGTAAGAGAGCTGGATTAGAAATTACAGTCTTTCAGGCAACCTTTTAAGGCAATACAAAGACAACTGAAGTTATCAAGGATCTGCTCAGAGATAAGGTTCTGTTGTGAGCACTGAGTGCTTCCACAATGTACACACTGCATAACAGTATTTGTGTGCTTCCATTAACAAACCTGTATGAAATACTGAACATTTTGTCATTGCAGAGTGTTTTAAAAGCAAGTTTAATTTTGCATTAAAGATTGGAAAGACAGCCTCAAATAGCCCAAGCCTTTCTAACACAAGGACGTGCTAATATTTAAAAACACACCTTCTTTCAATACTTTCTAAAACCAGGCTAGACATTTCTTTCAAATCAATGAAATATAGAGACTATTAGATTAAGAAGTTATTTGTTTCACTATATAGATGCCTAGGAATAAAGGTTATTCATTATCTCAAGGAAAGCCTCAAGGGTAGGCAAACACTCCCTCTCTTACCTACAAAGTAATGCAGTTTGAAGAACTGAAAGAATGGTCCCACGAAAGAGGCCATGCTTGCAGTCTTTGAAATATCAAAGGTGTTACATGACTGCAGAGATCCTTCCTCAGGGAACACTAAAACAATCAGATAATCCTCAAGCCAACGCTAGAAAAAAGAGCCTTGATTTCACTCAACATCTGATTAGACTATTTCTGTATGGAAAGGTTGTGAACAAAAGATGTGGATGCATCTCTGTTTTATCCCAAACTGTTTCTTGGCACAAGGGGGAGGTCTTGCTCCTTTTCTGGTTCTGTTTCCAGGCACCTTAGGGAAATACTAGATTGTCTGACATTACAGCGAGGTTGATTAATGCCTAAATGTAGCTAAAGAGATGGTGATGTCCAATTCCCCTTCGAAACATAGATTTTTTATTTCCCTTAAATGAACGTTAGCACTCATGTGACCCCACAGTGAGTTCACAGTGATAAAAAAAACACTGTCTGTACAGTTTTTGTCTCACTTTACCTCCCTGGACCTGCTCACCTTGGGCTCAGACCACCAGCAGCACAGGGGAAGGAACATGCCACCCCCAACAGCAATCTCTTTCCTGTCTCTGTTTCCTGCCTCCAGTGCTTCTTTGTGCAACTTCAGGGAGGGAACTGATAAAAAATAACCTAGGGGGGTTAACAGGGATTCCTCTTCCCACCCCCAGGGTAGTCCTCTATACCCTTTTCACAGCTAATCTAACTGTTAGACACCATAGAGGCTGGCATTGCTGCTGAGTAAAATCTTCATAACTACACCCTTAGAGCAAGTCTGTAGTTTTACTCAAATTTGACAATTATGATTTATGAAGGCACTTCACTCCTTCCTACACCTTTCCTTGGGCTGTATGTTCCCACCTCTGCACCATTCTATATTATGCCAGCCCAAATGTTTGTGCAGATGGGGAAGAGAATGAGGTCATGGAATTGATCTGATTGGGAAAAAGTGGGAGCCAAAAGAACCTAGGAAGCCCCCAAGCAAAACAAACAAAATGAAAACCAAACAAAATGAAAACCAAACAAAACGCACAGCCAAAAGTGGCTGCAAAATTGCCAAATGGAAAGCCACAGCTTCAGAGTGCATATAAGCTGTTACTCATCCTTCATTCAGCCATGTATTTACTTAGGACAGAATGAGAATAGAACAAGTCCACAGGTTCTTCCAACATTTTAGGATAAGAGACTTGCTTCTGTAGCCCTGCTTCCTAACAACACCCTGGTCTGGAAGAGTGGAGAAGTGAGTGAAAACACTGTTCCCCTTTGTCTCACTGCTTCAGCATTTGACTTGCCTCTTTCTACTTTCTTTGGCATTTTTGTCCACGTTTTTTGTGCTGGCATCAATGGAAATAGTTTCACTGATTTCAGTGGCAGTTGGGTTAGAGAGGTATGTCCAGGCCTGAGACCATCATTAAAGACCCTGGGGTAACCTTTTATAGTTGAGATCAAAAGATTACTTCTGAGCAGATCTCATGTTCACATGCTTGCTTCCTTCAAGTTATGTTGGGCTCACTTTTCTGAACCCTATGGAACTGAAAATGACACTGTCTTTCTATCTGGAGTTGTGGTCAGGGTGCCAAAGGAAAATAAACCCTCTTTCTCTCTGGCCACAAGAAACGGAAAGACTTATCAAAACAAAGTGATATACAGCATTGTCCACAGGTGGGTAAGTTGAAACCCTGTACATACTTACCGTATTTCTTGAAAATTTGAGAGTAAGAGCCCAAAGAATCAGGGATTAAGAAAGACAGATTTCTAACTCTGTTTGGAAAATACACTTGTCCAGCGAATATCATACTTTTTCCAGATTAATGGCAAGAGGAGTTAGGAATTATTCAGTGTCCATTGTAATGTAGGTCCATCCTAACAGCACTGGGTACTGGTGTACAAAAAACTATAGTTTCATATACAATGCCTTGCTATGTACATTGGTATTATTTGGCTAGCTTATTATCTGAATAATTCACATGGTACTTACATTTCATCATAGTTATTCATATGTTATAAGTAAATAACATGAGCCACAGCTTCTTGACTGGATTTTTATGTGATTATGCCTCAAAACAAAGAATCCCTTGCTACTACATTTTCAAAAACATAGATATCAAATGCTTAACGATCTCTTAGAAGATTTCTCAGTTTGGTAAGGTACTGGGACTTAGGTGGTCTGAATCAATTTCTGTCTCCACCCACAGAAGGCCTTCAATAATCTGGTGCTTTCTGTTTTCCAGTTTCCATCAGTGGCAGCAACAGCACAAGTGAAGCGTTGTATTTTAATGATAGCATCGTGCGGACTTGCCCTGAGTAAAGCTTTCAGGATGCCCTTTCACTACCTCCAATCTAATCCCCACTAATGAGTCCCTGACTAATAGGTCCAGGAGAAACCAATCAGTACTACGTACACTAATTTATTTTTCCCCATAGCAGAATCTTTAGGGTTTTTTCATTAATATGAAATTAAAGTCATGGACAGAAAGGAAATAAAACTGAAAAAGGGAAGGAAGTAACAGCATAAAATACTTTGAAAGATGTATGTGAAGAAACTCTCTGCCTGGAAACATCATGAGCAGGGAAAAGGGGAAAAGGACTTAAATGCTGAAACTAGGGAAGAAGAATTTGGACTTTCATTCAAGCTTTACAAACAATCTTTTATTTTCCAAAACAAGCCCAGTACATGAGTCTAATTCTGTCCCCAGTACAGTGAATAAGCAGTTGCTGCAGATTTCTACTAAAATAAAACAATCTTCTATTTTGCCAAATGAGCTAAAAATTGGGCACATCTAACCCAAGCTCTTCAGAGACGGATCACATCTGTGCACAGATGCATTAGTGCATAAATAAGAAAATGTTAGGAACTGGAAAGAAGGAACAAAAAGATGGTCTAAAAAGAAAGAAAGAAATTACAGCCTCTCAGCTTACTGCTCACTTACTTACAGCTACTTTGTTTTCACATACCAAGTTAAACAGTTACTAAAAAAAAGATGTAGCAGTCTTCAAACATTATAGTTCTCAGAAAGGAAAAGTAAACTTACATCTCTTGATTGCTGCTCTTATGGATGACAAAGGTCCTTGGCTTATTGAAGAAAAAAAATATTAAAACATGGTTAATGTCTCAACGAGAAAACAATTAAGTAACATCAAGCATGTATNAAATAAATAAAACTTACACAGTGAAGTAAAAACCTACAACTCTTTTGTGAAATATTTTTTAACAATTACTTAACAACTTGTCTTCCCTTCCAGTTGAGATAACATTTTTCAGTAATAAATTGGTGGGTGGGGTTAGGAAGACAACATGACCAAATATTTATTGATACACAAGGACAGAAAAATGTTTCCTTTTGACAAACTGGTTTCCTTAGTAAGACTAAGGTTTCTGATGCCTCTCCTCTGAATGTCCTATTTAACAGATACAGCAGTCCCTACTATTTCTACAAATAAAAATAAAATCTAATTTGAGATTATCCTTTTCAGAAATGTTGCAATTTGAAGAACATGGTATTAATATATTTTCTTCCACTTTGTGCTAAGCTATAGAGAAATTAAAACAACACAAACAAACCAACCAACCAACCAGTTCAGAAAAGAAGGATTTTTCCTCTTTTTTCTCTTTTACATGCAAGAGATAAACAATATTTATTGATGAGAAGCCTCTGGAAGTGCTGAATGGACTTTCTAAAGGCTGAAAATAAATAGACTTTATCTGGTTCAAATTAATCCAGTATCTAAACAATAAAACAAAGGTATACTAATCAAGTCTTTTCCAGAAACCTTCCAGCACC